>PVJA010003333.1:0-96205 GCA_004027025.1 Myocastor coypus
CCTTTTTTTTTTTTTTTTTTTTTTTTTTTTTAAATACAGATCTCACTATACAGTTCAGGCTGGCCTTGTGCTCATGTTTTGTAGCCCCTAGGCTGGTCTGAAATTCCCAGAGATCCTCCTGTTTCAACCTCCCAAGTTCTGGTATTACAGTCATAAGCCACCATACCTGATTCATGCCAGTCTTTCTGGTCTCCCTTATACACTGACATTTGTCTCTTTATTCCCTTGTCATACCCTCTATAGGCATCTGTGGGTTTGATCAGCCCACCCCTGGAACCAAATTCTGTCTTAGTTACTCTTCCCTCATTTCTGTGGCTAAACCTGACCATGTGGATTACTAGCTTTTGGGAATGGCTTATAGGAAGACATAGGAAATATTTGGAAATGTGACTTACAAGAGAAGTGCTGGAACAGCTTTGGCTGTTTTGTAGGGCAGATTCTGGTCAGTGCTCAGATCAGAAGACTGATAGAAAGCCAGCCTGTAAAAACCAGGCTGGGGAGGTTTCTGCTGGGAAGAAGGACTGCATTGGTTGTTGGACGCCACATCATTTGTGTTTTGGTTTAGCGGAAAGTTTGTCTGAAAGCAGTCAAATATTGGGGGAAGTGGCATGGTTATTGACATGTGGATGTGCATGAGGCTTTGGGGTTTCAGGGTTGGAATGCTATGGTTTGTGTCCAATTGTTGGGGGTTCTTAGTCAAATATATGTTGAGAATGAAGAGCAAGGAGCGCAGCAGAATGATTTAAAATACTATTATTTTGGCCAGAAAGAAAGCACCAGGAAGGCTGTGGAGTGCAAAGATGGAGTTGAGATCTCCATTGCCCAGGAGGAACAGGAGAACAGAAAAGATGCCCTGAGGGCACCACAGAAGTTGGCAGGTTCTCACTCTTTGCAGCCTCAGAATCACAAGGGTGAGAGACTGCTTTGGGGAGAAATCTGCAGAGCTCCATGTTCCAGAATGGAGGCAGCAGCCACACCAGGTTTCGGAATGGAGGCAGCAGCCACACCAGATTCCAGGAAGGCACTGGCATGGAGAATTTGTTCCTCAGAATCAGAGTCAGAGTGCTCAGCGATCCAGGCGCTCAACCCTTACAGCCAAGAGAGAGGAGAACCTGGCTACTGCTACAGCTAGTGGCAGACCTTGGCATCATCTACATGGCATTGGTTTTAGGCACATGCAGAATGCAGGAGTTCTGAGGCTAAGAAAGCTTTTACCTAGATTTCAGAAGAAGGCCTAAGAGGCCAGGAAGTGTGCTCCTGAGAGGGCAGTGTGTAAGGCTATGAGTGAGAAGCCTATTTAGTGGAAACTCCAGAAATTTGGAAAAGCCAGGAACGTGGATCATCTAAGGGAAACTACCAAGAGGGAGCAAAGCCAGCCTAAGAGAGAAACCATGGGAGCTACAACCACCAGAAGTGCTATGGAGGCAGAGCCACATGGAGCTCACAATTTGCCACAGATTGCTTGGGATGTTCCACATGGAACTATAGAACTTAATGTTTGCCCTTCTGGATTTTGGACTTGTTTTGGCCGCCATGGTATGTATCCTCCTATGTATACCTTTTGGAATGACAATATTTTTCTTGTGCCTTTGAATGTTGGATATACTTAACTTTTTTTTTTTTTTTTTTTTTTTTTTTATGGCTGGCTCAGCCTGCCCTGGGGGGCAGGGCTGGCACAGCACGTGGTGCCGAAGATCAAACCCAGTCCCTGTGGTTGCCTAAGCTTTCCTAAGCAGGTGCTTTAGACTACTGAACCATCTCGCCAGTCCTGTACTTAACTTTTTATTTGTACAGGGCTTACAGTGGGGAGTTTGCCTTGGATCTTGGAGGAGACTTGGGACTTGGACTTATCAGCAATGCTGAAACTGTGGGGACTTTGGCAATTTTTAGAGATGGACTAAGATGCCTTTTGGACAAAGGGATGTGCATGAGGCTTTGGGGGGTTCAGGGTTGGAATGTTATGATTTGTGTCTAGTTGTCCCCCTAAAACTTCATGTAGGTCATGGGGCACACACAACTGGAGGAGCAATGAGTGGCTTGAGGGGTAGGGCCAGAGAGGCACAACCCCTTACAAATGACAGCACATGCTGCCCCCTTAGACTGCAGTCTCTCTGAAGGTGTGGAGCAAGTCATTCTGGATACTGTGGCATCCCAGCCTGTCCTTCAGACCCTATAGCATGGAGTAATGTGTCTGCAATTGAGGCCACCTACAATTGAGGCTGCCTGCTATTAAGGCTCCGAGGTCCTGCTACATAATTCAGGCTGTTTTAAACTATGAAACCTCCAATAAATGTAAGCTAAATAAACCTTTCCTTCCTTCACTTTGAGTGTTTGGTATTTGTCTCAGCAACAAGAAAAGATTATGACACTATAACACAGGGTTAATTTGGTCTGTTGTTAAAGCTGGTACGTGTTTTCTTTCTCCTCTTTTTTTCTGCACCCATCCTTGTGCTTCTTCAGAAGCCATAACATTCCAAGAATCAGGCCCAAGTACTGAATCAGTGACAAAGCTTCTGCCTGTCAAGTGTGAGGTCCTGAGTTTGACTTCTGGTACAATACCAACAAAAACAACATCCCAGGAATCTGAATTCCTTTGACCCTATCAGAGGGCCTAGAACCATAAGGCTGGATATTTTCCACAGGAAGATGGCTCTAGATACATGCAAATTCAACAGCCTCTAGAAAAAGCTGGCCACACTACCAACACAAGCAAAAACATCTTTTGAAACAATGCCCTTGGCTACTGGTGGTTACTAGACTTTAGTCTACCTCAACAAATGAATAAAAACCTACCGCTGTCTTTATTCTGTAATTAACTCGCACCTTTATGACTAATTGCTAACTTCCTTAGCTGAAGCACCATTTCAGCTGAGTGTCCCATTAGCTGTTCCTGTAAAACAGTAGTACACTTGTATTTGGCCTCATAATCTCTACTCTTTCTACTGTCTTTGGGCCAAAAGATCCTGTTCTTGATTTAAAAAAAAAAAAAAAAAAAGATACTGATGTCCAGTATCACTAGGTTAGACAAGCATCAAAGGAATAGACAAAATATTGATCCTGGAGCAGTAACTGGGTACGATGCAAAGAGCACAGGCAAGTAAGAGACTCATTTCCAGTTCTAACTGTTCTAAGCTGTCTGAGGGACCAAAAGGACCTGGAATTAACTCTACAGTCAGCTTTCCCATTGGCTGGTGAGGGCAGAGACTACAATCTTGTGGTCCCAAGATTTCTCCAAGACTCATTGCCAGATGAGTTTAGATGAAAATTTCAGGGCCCACTGACTCCCCTGATCCCCTTGCATCCATGTGGGAAGACACTGTCCTCTTAGAAGGACTATGTGCTGATTCACTGAAGAGAGATGCCCTTGCTGCAGCCAGAAACAGGTAAAGGTCAAATCTGAACACTGTAATCTGAATAAGTTCTTGGTACTTGGTTCTGTTATAAGCAAATGCTACAATCAGGCCATACCAGGTAAGTTTAGGGGAAGTGTGTGGCTGTGATCTGAAGACCAGGAACTGCCTGAAATACATGCAGCCTGAAGTCAGCAGCTGCAGGTGAAAGGGAAGAGCCAGAGAAAGCCTTCCAGATAGAAGCCTTGAAGAGGAAAGGCCACTGATCCCTACCTGAAGTCACTGCTCTCTGCCAGAAAAATCTGAGACACTTGTATCCCAGTGGGGCTCCACACACATGTAATACAATTAGCTAAGGGGAATGGCAGGGGCACCTCCTAAGAAAGCAATAAGTAGTGCTTCATTGACCCACAGTGAGAAGGGAGAAGGCTCCAGGATCCCACAAACTTGATTCCCAGCCCAGCTGTTTGTTAGTTGTGTGGGCCTGGCCCCACTTCCTGAGCCCTTTATCTTTCATCTGCTATGTTGCCAAGTGTTCATGTCGAAAAGGCTTATATAAAGTGTGACATGCTCCAGAACACAGGAAACACTTCATAAGTGGAATGATCCCTGTGACTGCACGCATCTCAAGTCTTGTAGGTAACTGCACAGCCTTCATATTGACTTTTCCTCAGTTTGCTCTCCCATGATTTCTTAGCCATTTTGGCAAAGCTTCAGATTTGCTTTGCATCTTAGGCACATATCATGTACCCCTTCCTCCCATTCCTTTGTATTCCTGCTTGTAACTTCTGAAATGAAAATGTTTATTTTGTGCTACTGAATGTTGGAACTATTTAACTTTTCATTTATGTAGGGGTTTGCTACTAAAGAGTTCTGTCTTCTATGTCTCAAGAGACTTGGGATTTAGGCTTTTCGGTAATGCTGAAACTGTACAGATTTCGGCAAGTCTTATGGATGGACTAAGGGCATTTTGCATGAAAGGATGTACATGAATCTTTGGGGGGCCAGGGGCGAAATGTTACGGTTCTAATGTAATGCAATGTTCATAGACTTAATACTGGTCCTTAAGGATTATTAAGGGATATTCTAAATATTTGCAAAAAAAAAAAAAAAAAACAAGGACAGCACTCAGGAGGATGAGACAGGAAGACTGCTGTGAGTGAGGGCAAACTGGGTTGCATATGGCTCAAGGCCAGCCTGAACTACACAGCAAGACCCCGACTCAAAAAAACTTTGTATGTACTGAACATGTACAAACTTTCTCACTACTCCTTAAATAATGCAGTATTAGTTATATGGCACCTTCATTGTATTAGGTATTATAATGCAGAAATGACTTGTGTATACAGGAAGCTGTGCATAAATTACAGGCAGTTTTATGCCATTTTATTAAAGGACAAAGGTATGCACAGAGGCCCTGGAACTAATTCCAGTGGCCACCAAGAGATAACTGGTCGTGACAGTTTGTGGTCTACTCAGCCTCTTGCAGTCCTGAGTCTTTCCTGTTACCATCAGTCAGCTGCTACTTGACCTTCAACGGGGCTCTGTGGCTCCAGCATGTTACCAGATCTGGTGAATCCCATCAAGCTCCTTCTCACAGTTCGTGTGTCCCTCCTATGAGGCCTGTGAGGGGCCTTGCCATGAGGGCCTCCTTGGTCTCAGTGATCCATTTACACTGTGATGCCATGTGCCAGGAAGCACACTGTAAAACAGAGGCTGGAGATCTTGTACCTGACATCAGGAAATTTCTAGCTGTGAGCTGAAATAGGTCAGCATGTGGACACAGAAGAGCAACAAGAGGGACGTGTCTGGTTCTCTGTCTAAAGAGAAAGATGAGGTCATATCATTTCTACTTAACAGAAGAAATAGGCTCAGGAGACATATCATCCCTAATTTTCACAGCTAAAAAATGGCAGGGCTGGAATTTGAACCCAGTCCCTCTCACCTCCATGCCTGTTAGTTTCACCCTCTATATGAGGGTCTTTATGCCTATACAGTGGACCCTAGTTATACCTAGCCTGACACATGAATAACTTGGGTTATAACCAGAATTTTATGACCAAAGTCTTGAGGTATGACCTGAATACCAGATGCTTGTGCTTACAGATTTAACCTTAAAGAATTCTGGAAGAAATATTACAACATCCTTTCCTATATGGGATTGAGAAAATCTGGGCCAATATCTCTCTCAGAACAGATATCTGCCTCTATACAGGAGACTTTGAAGGTTGCATAGAGAAGCCCAAGCCATCGACTGACAACCCGAGTTACAAGCAGCCCTTGGGAATTGAGTTCAAAAGTCAAGAGTGCCCGGTACCTGAACCTCTAGTGGTGTCCTTCCCATCTGTATCCACTTACACTCTATATCTTAGTCTACTTCCTGATGTTATAACAAAATAACCAAGACTAAGAAATTTATAAAGACTAGAAGTTTATTTGGCTTGTATTTCTGGTAGCTAGTAAATCCAGGAACATGGTATGGGCATCTGGCAATGGCCTTCTTGCCCCTATCTTGACAAGGTAAAGGGCATGATCATATGGAGGGACACAATAAGCCTAGCATGGGTCTTTTACCTCTAAAGGTCACTAAGGCTATCGTGGGGTTTCATCCTCATGATCTCACCAAATTCTTATTATCAGCCAAAGGCCCCACCTCCCAAATACTACAGCTTTAGGGATTAAGATTTCAATACATGAAATCATTGGGGGAGGGGAGGTCTTTCAAATCATAGCAATATCTAATTAAATCTCATATTCCCTGAGAGCTGAGCTCTGCCCTAGGCAGCGGGGGTGGGGAATGGGGGAGGGAATGGGCAGGTCTGAGGGACAGGTTAAGTAGAAAAGTGGGAGAAATTTGGTGATGGTGGAAGGGGAAGGCGTTCAGTTAGGCTTCAGAGTTTGCCTTGGGTAGTGAGTGGAGGAAATACTCAATAGAGAGGGCTGCAAGGGAGCAGGCAGAGGAAACTGGTGCTCAAGAGTAGAGGTTTCAGGTTCAGCTCTCACAGGCAAGTAACCCAGCATTCTAACTCATGATCTACTCCTTCTTGTCAGATATTCTGAGTCTTTATCTCCTGGACATCTGTGGACACATATAGAAACTGGGGATAGCCCTTGGCTTCACATGCCGGACACTGAGGATCACAAATGATCATGCCATCAGAATAGGCCAGGAACTGCTGTTCAGCACCATGACTCAGAAAGCTGGCTCGGGAGCATGGTGAAGAGGACTGTCATCCAGGAATGTGGGAACAGCCACTGGAGGGGAAAAACATCACTTACTGCCTTCTTGTTAGTACTTCCTTTCGTATACATGTATCGTCAACTACCTTGAGGGATAGCTTCCTATCCTGTGCATGCTAAGCAGGCACTCTTCCATTACACTAAATCCTAGCCTCACCGCTATGATCTTGAAGTTCAAATCTTCAGCGAATTCAATAAGTGGCAGAAACAATTAGGGTTTTTCTTAAAAAGACTCCAACTGCACAGTAGAGAAATGGCCTGGAGTGAAAGTGAAGTTAGGTTTTCCCAGAGCTGTAAGGGAAAGACAAAGGAGAAGAATCATGCCAAGAAGCAACATGGGCTTGAAGTAGTAACACAGCCCTTAGGAGAAGAGGATGAATTTGTAAGCAGTGAGGACGTAAATCAATGGGGCCTATGATTAATTCTAGGTAGAGGAGAGGAGGAGGACATGGTAGTACCTTCCAGGTTCTCCCCCTCTGGCTTCCAGCTCCCCTTCCTCTCCTAAGCAGGCTAGCCATCTAGCTAGAGCTAAGAATGGAGGCTCCATGCTGAGGCCTATCCTGTTAACCAATAGGACCTAAATGGAAGTCAAGAGAAGCTAAGCTTTCCTCTTGACATCTTTCAGAATGTCATGATGTCCTCATTCCAGAGCCAGGCTCATTCTTTAGCAAGATGCACCCAGTTACACAGTCTAAAGTTACCTAAGTCATCTCACTAGTGCTGAGTGGAAGTACCCTTGTTGCTGCCCAAGGGGTCAGTGGGGGGACAAATATCTCTGAATTAACTCACAGCCAGACTGCCCAAACCAATGTCTTCCTGAGGTCCTCACCATCTGTGCCTGTTTTATTGACTGGACATGACTGCCCAGCTAACGATGGGATTGCTGCTGTTGGGAACAAGGCTGGGGACAGAGATGCTGCATGTGAAGTTTTATTTGCTTCTGATAGGTATTTACAGGTATATACAACTGGTGTGAGCCTATGGTACATTATTTCACATAATTATCTTACACACTGTGCATACTTGTGGGAAGGAAGAGGCAGATTCTGTTCAGATTATCCCACAAATGGTAGAGAAGGACACTAATAGGAGCCACCCTCTCTCCAGGGACATTCATGGGGGCTGCCTGCCCACTTTTCCAGACACTGATGGCCTCCCACAGACAGTCTGTGCCTCCCTCCTGCTCTGGGCATTTGCTAACAGGATCAGGAGGTAGCAGCAGCAGCTGCCTCCAAGTCTCTCCTGGAACAGAAGAATACTCAGGGAAAGGCCAGAAAGAAGCTATGGCCCCCACTCACAGACAGTGGCAAACCAACACCTGATGCTGAAAGCCTGATTCAGCTCCTCTTTCCCCAGCATAGGAACAACAGCCTTCCAAGTCCTATGCAGCCTGACTTCACGGGGCACTGGCATGCATCTTTTCCAGACAGCTCATCCAGAACATGACCAGCCGGTTGTCACGATTGATGCAGAAGTCCGTGAAGTCCTTCAAGAGCCGATCAGCAAATTTCTCATCCCCTGTTGCACTGGAACGCCATGTCTTGGTCAGCATGGTATTGTAGGCCCAGTTGTAGCCAACTCGCTCCTCGCAGAACATGTTCTGGTTGGTGGAGCTTGTGGAGTTCCGCCGCCGTCGCTGCTGCCCTGAGAACTTGCGCTTGGAGTAGGGCAGCTGCAGAAACACTGTCCCTGAAGGGAAAGGGCAGGGCCTGGGTGCCAGCCAACACAGGGACACCCAGAATTTGGCTGAGGTGGTTCTGCTACCTCAGGCTCAGTGTAGGGCACAGGACCTTCATGAACAGGCCATCTCTCCGAGGGCTCATGCATCTGCCCCAGAGGCCCCATCTGCCCAATGTTTTGCCCACAGGACCTCACCTGTAACATGGATGTACTGAGGCTTGTTCTCAGCAGGGAAGTTAAAAGCAGAAGCAGAATATTTATCTTGTACAAACCCAAATCTAAGGAAAGGACAGGAAGACAAACTGGTTAAGAGCCTCCTTAGCTAAAGGAATGGGGAGAGTGTGGCTAGTAAGACTCTGATAGCACGAGATAAAGGGATCTTATTCAAGATGGACCACGTGCACTGCTTATCTTTATTCTCACCACTCCATGGCTTCCAACACTGTGGCTCCCCAGTCTTCTGCCATCAGGTGTTTTTATCTCCATAGATAGGACCTGCTGAATGCTTCACCCTGGCCATACCCTCACTCTCACTGCATCCTTCAGACTCTGACCAGGCCTTCCTACTGTGCATTCTCCCCCACCCTTCCCTATCCCCAATCTCCACTCTGTCTTTCGCTGGACTCTTACCTCCCGTCCTTGACAGCCACAGCGTTCACCCGCACATTCTTTATCTTAATTCACCTTAGCCACACCTTTCCCCATTCCCCATTGTTCTCATGCTAAACATTGTAGAAAGGTTCTCAAAAAAGGCCTCAAATTGAAATAAAATATCTTAATTGAATTCCTTTTAAAAGTGAGGACCATGTATTCACTTAGGCAGCCTGTACATTAAAAGTGAGGAACACTAATTTGGGGCTTTTTGCTCTGCTCTGGAAATAGGCAGAAAAAACATTTTTCATCTATGACTTGTTCTGTTCTACTTCTCATCTATGGCTATTCTTGGTTTTTCTATTTCCATAGGCGCATTTATTATAGTCCTACCTGCTAAGAGCTGTAAAGGACGTGCTAACAGATGTGGCTCCTGGCCTCCGAGTCTGAAACATTTATATAATGAAGGCAGTGATGTAGGCAGAGCTAAAGGAGGTAAGATGCCTTTCTGCTTTCCTGGACTGAGCTCCTTGGGGAGGAACTTTGCCAGATCCTCTAAGCTGGCCACTTTACACTGGCATTTTGTAAGTATTTACCAAAAAATACATAAAATCAAATATGCAAATTGAATAGGTAACTTAACGCGCACTCCCTGTCTCTTTCCTCCCCAGGCTTGCTTCTATGTTGTATGGAAATGGCCTGGCTTTTCCTCTGCTTCCTCTGTACTTTGTTATCAAGCATGATCAGCCTAGCCAGAGTATTCTTGCCTCATTTCTCCTTAGATCACCAGAAGAGACATTTTTTAAATACAATTTTCTGGGTATGTTGGTACCTGCCTATAATCCTAGCACTTGCATAGCTAAGGCAGGAGGATCACTGCAAGTTTGAGACCAGCCTGGGAAATAGATTCAAGGTCTGCCTGAGCTACACTGAGTTAGGTTTTTAATAATCTGGTGTTAAAAAACAAAAATAAGAATATACATACATAAATGCATATATAAGCACAATTTAACCACATGGTCCCTGGCTACCTCACTATCCACTTGGGGAAAATGCAAGTCAGGATCACAGCAAAAGTAAGAAACTACTATTTTCACCCCGGCAACCCAGGGAAGTTGAAGGAACTATGAGAGTCAGGGCAGAGAGTATCCAGGGTGGATGGATACTTTTCTAGCTGTTTCTCAGAAAGGACTATGGGTGAACTTGTATGTCATTTCACAGCCATATTCCCACTGAAATTTCCTGTTACATTTAAATCAAAAAGGCTCCAAAATACCCTATCCACTCATAGATGGATGGGGCTTTTAGAAGCTGACTATCATGAGATAATATAGTTGACTTTGCTATTAAGAGTTGAGGTCTGATCAAAAGAGGCAGGACACAAAAGGCAGGCCCTGGGAGGGCATACTTCTTCCCTGGTTTCTGACTTCTACTTACTTGTTGCCACAATGTAAGCCGCTTTCCCCCACCAGGCCCTTCTGTCATGCCATTTCTGTCTTGAAATGTTCCACCAATTGAAACTTCTGAAATTGTGAGCTCTTCTTTTGAACTATGGGTGTCGGGTATTGTGTCTTGAGACTAGAAAGTGACTAAGAGATTTTGGTACCAGAAGTGAGGTCAGTGCTTTGACTGTGAGGCTTAAAAGCATTTGCAACTGGTTTGCAGGAGTTTGGAAAGGTCTGGAGCTGCTAGCTAGAGAAGTTAGAGAAGGTATAAAATGCCAAGCTTGATGGGAGATTCTGGTTGGAGATCAGAAGGCCAGAATGTGGGTAGAAATGGAAATGGTAAAAGCCAAGCTTGGGAGGTTTAGGCTGGAAACAAGGATTCCACTAGCAGGTACACTTCAGACTGTGTATTACACTCTTGCAGAAACTCTGTCTACATTTTGCTTGTGTCCTAAGACATTACAAGCAGCAGACTAATCTGGAGTGGGAAAATTCAAGGCAGTCCCAAAGGCAAACTGCAGCACAGATAGTACTTACTGCTTTTAGTGAGATTTACACTAAGAAACAGGATCCAATATCCCATTTTAAAAGTTTTTAAGACCAGGGAGATAGGTCAGCGGCATAAATAAGTACCTTCCAAGCACAAGTTTGATCCCTGGTACTGGAGGGAAATCATAAAAATCTTTAGTTCTGTCAGAAAGTACCTGTAAGGATGGAGAAGAGAGCACCAACAGAAGACAACTTAGCTGCTAAATAAGATAGCAGTAAAAAGACAAGTATTTTAAAATAACATAAAAGCAAGATAGTTTGAGAGCTTGTCAAGAATCAGCAAGACCCTTCAAAGACTCAGGGTATAAAACTGAACATTTTGCTTTAAAGGGAGAGTTCTAGGGGCATCCTAGTGAAGAAGAACCACTTAGGAAATTGGGAATTGGTTCCTTGTGATTTGTTTCATAGGACTTAGATATTCAGACACTCAGAAGCCTGTCTAGGCATAATTCAAGGAGGCCTGGACACTGCTCAAGTAAGTGGTAGACTCTGGCACTATCCATATGGATCTGGCTTTACAGGCATGCAGAATGAGTGCAAGACTTACAGAGTCAAGAGAGGCTTGCACCCAAATTTTAGAAGAAGGCCTGCTGGGCAGTGTTCCCCTGAGGTGGCAGTGCATAAAGATATGAAGTTGGAGAAGCCAGAAATGTAGAACATCTGAGGAAAGTCACGTGCAGTGAGTGAAGCCACCCCAAGAGAGAGGCTCCTAGAGCTGCAATTGGCAGTGTCATAGAAGTATGGCAAGTCTTTGGAAATCACATCACTATAATTTGCCCCAGGTATTGAACATGGAGCTATGGGATTTAATATTTGTCCAGCAGAGTTTTGGTCTTGCTTTGATCCCATTCCTTTATATCCTCCTACTCCTTTTTGGAATGGGAATGTTTACCCTATGCCCTTGCATATTGGCAGTATATATAGGAGCTCAAGATGAAGAGTTTGCCTTGAGTTTCAGACAAGACTTTGGGCTTAGACCTTTCAGCAGAGCTGGAACTGTTAACACTCTGGTTACACTTAAGAAATGGGTAAAATTCATTTTGCCTGAAGAGATACAGATGAGTCTTTTGGGGGCCAAGGACAGGAGGTTAATAGTTCAGATTGAAAATGTTTCCCAAAGACTTCTTAGGCTCATCTGACCTTTGGAAGGTGAGTGAGTCATGGTGATGATGACTGAGGGGAGGTCAAGCATCGACAAAGTTCCTCTGCTAGTCAGTGGGGACTGGTCAACAGATGTGAGTCACTGAGAGTGTGACCTGAAAGGAAATGTTTCCTTCCCTGGCTCCTGCCTTCTTTCTCTGCTTCCTGGCCACCATGACATGAGCAGCTTTCCTCTGTATCTGTCTTGGAGCCTGTCTCTGTCTCCAAGCTTGTCAACAGTGGACTGAAATTTCTGAAAATGTGAGCCAAAATAAATCTCTCATCCTTTAATCTGTGGATGTTGTATGTTATATCTCAATAGACAAGAAAATGACCATAAGGGCAAGGCACTTTGCTAAGCACTGTGGAAAAAGAAAATATGAGAAAAATGTGTAACTTTTGTGCTCCAGGGATCCCTGAATCAGTGAAATAGAATAGATAGTGTTGGGAAGAAAAGAGTTGAGCAATAATTTTTCCTCCTTAAAAAAGGTGGGGGGAGGAAAGAAAAGAGAAATTCAGAGTAGAAGAATATCTATGGATCCCTGGTAGAAGACACTGACAGCAGTAGAGGAGGTGGGGGCTTAAAGGGTGGAAAGTGACACATAGTTAAGTATTGTGTAGTGATGTATCGGAACTGGTGGGAAGATACCTGAGAAAATCAGGGGTTGGGGGCTGGGGCTATAGCTCAGTGGCATAAGGGACTGCTTGGCAAGCACAAAGTCCTGAGTTCAATCCCAGTACCACAAAAACAAACAAACAAACAAAAAAAAAAAAAAACAGGGATTAGAAAGGCAGGTTGAAGATGAAAGGGCAATAGTTTAGAGGACATATGACAAAAATCTGGGCTAAGGGACACCAGAAAGAGCCTACTATGAAGAAAAGAGAATATCTGGTCATATTTCAAGGGATATACTGGCAGTAAAATGAAATGACTGCCTGTTGAGGTACAAGGCAAGCAGTATAAGAGCTAGCTACTTACTCATTAATGAGCTGGGGTTTTCTGATGACTACTCTCTTACAAGCTCATCAAGTCTTAGTGATGTGAGAAAATGAAGGCTTGGTAATTCCATGACTTGCCACAGAATTTCCACAGTTCCTCATCCACATACTGGCAGAGGTGAGGATGGACCATGTCTTTCTGCTTCCCTCTACACTATGCCAAATTGACACCTCCTCTCACTGAAAGGAGGAAATCAGTTACCCTGGCACTCATTCCATAGCCTCTACTGAGTACCTAAGTTAGTTCTACAACTCAGGATAAGGGCTAAATTAGGCAGGGCCCACTTGGGTAGAAGAGACTTAAGAGTTTGGACTTCACCCTGTTGACTGTGAGTGTATGAATGGGGGAAATGACATCACATGGTCAAAGGTACAGTAAGGTTACGGAAGCAAGAATAGGTAGTTTTGTTTTCAACATGATTAACATAAAGTAGTAATCAGACTATGACTACAAACAATGTAATTTGTTGGACTAGTCCAGGAGGGAACAGGTAAACCTAGAAAAGGCTCTTCCTGCATATACGTTAGATGTCAAGGAGCAACTACTAACATCTATTGCTTTTATTTATTGTTGGTTTTTTTTTTTTTTTTTTTTTTTTTTTTTTTTTTTTTTTTTTTTTTTTTTTTTTTTTTTTGTGTGTGTGTGTGTGTGTGATACTAGGGTTTGAAATCACAGCTTGACATATTACTAGGTAAATACTCTACCTCTGAGCCGCATCTCTAGACCTTTTTATATTTGAGACAGGGTCTAGCTTAGTTGCCCAGACTGGGCTCAAACTACCTTGGCCTTCTAAATAGCTGGAATGATAGGTGTGTACCACTGCATGAAGCTCATCTATTCTTCTTAATCATTCATTGTCTTTTCAACATATGTCAAGGGTCTCAGAAAAATTTGTTTATCTCTTTTTGTAATTTTATTTTTGTAGACTGATCCCATGGTCTTCTTCTCACAGAATAACATCACCTGCCCCTTTTTTATTTTGAGACAGGATCTCATGAGTTGCTAATGGCCAGGCTGGCCTTGAATTTGCAGTCCTCCTGCAACAACCTCCCAAATAGCTGGGGTTAGGTGTGTGCCACCACACCAAGCTACAATATTTTTATTTCATGCTATCACCTGGATAGCTTGACTAAGGCCTCTACTGGAGGTTAATGAAAGATTGCTAAGCTCTCCCAAAACAGGAAGAAGGGATAATGTCTGAAAAACAACAGCTACAGGAACTGGAAGGATAGTGCTTATCTCTGAACACAATACAGACTCTTGTTGAAGATAAGCAGTGAGCTTGTCTTTGGTGCAACAGATCATTTTCCCTTTCTTCCCCAGGAACAAAACAAACTGGGTTTCACTTCTTTAACTGGTACTGAAGACAAATACTGACTCCTTTCCATTATTCCCTTTGGCCAAACCTGTGTGCGATGGCTTCCTGGAAAAGGTGCATTCGATCCCAATATGTTTCTGGTTCAAAGCCTAAAGGAATGAGAATAAATGCTGAGATGTGATCACAAGATTTAAAATTTCCCTTCTGACTGAGTATACAACTACTACTGTAAATTGTTATCGATGAAGCCCAGGCTCTGTTTCTCCACACTATTTGGAAGACCAACTTCCATCCCAAGAAAGACAACCATATGTTCACACCATCCCTTTAGAGAAGGTATAGCAGGATCTAGAAAAGTGCTAAGTCCTTAGCCATCAGTGTGAGCTACCAGAGCCCAATATAACATCCTACTCCAAAGGCTGAGAGGAGCTTCTTAAAGTATAAAGAGAAGATAAACTACAAATGCATGTTAGCTGCTTCTAAGGAACAATAACAACTCCACCTTCGGTTTTATATTCCAAATTTTCCATTTCCCCATGAGGAAGGACAAACGTACAAGCTTCTTTTTAGGGGTAGGTAAATTGAAGCAAGTAAATATAAAAATAAATTTTTGACAAGTGATCAGAGCATATACACCCCTCCCCCACCAGCCATTGTGCTGCTTCCACAGGGATACTGCTGAGGAGCTGGGAGAGCTGAGCAGGCTGTAGCATAGCAACAGGCAGCCAGGACCAGCCAGGTCTTCAGAGGGAGTTACTGAGGGTTGGGGTAGCAATTGCACAGATACCCCAAAGGCCTCAGGTGCCTGAAGTGGCTTTGTAACTCTTTTATATTTGGAACTTTCTAGCTAAGATAGCTTTAGACAAGAAAGAGAAAAAATATAAAAAAGGGATTTAGTTTCAGTAGGAAAACACACACACACACACACACAGCATATTCTCATCAGATTTTAAGATTCTGAACTCACTGTTACAAGAATCAGCAGTAACAGGAAGAAGAGAGATAGAAGCAAAAAAATTGATTTTTAGGCTCAAGTCCTTACTCCTTTAAAGTAGGACTCTTTTCTCTAGCTGTAACCATGACAACCGACAGAGGATGTTGGTCTTGAGACTGGGTAATAACTTGTAAGGAACACCATCAACTTGCACAAAAATGTCCTCTGATGCCAGCCCTGTGGGCAATGCTATGCAGTTACAGTGAGGGTGGAAAGCCCCAGAGTCTTGGAGATGATGTGAAGAAAGATCTCTCTGTCCCTCCAACAGATTAATAACAACACTACAAGGAGCTGTCTGGTTTAAAATTGTCTGACAGGAACATAATCATCCAGTGTTTCAGGGCTGCATAAGGACTCCTTATTATCTTGGAATCTATGGCCAGGAAAGGACCTTGTGGGGCTTACCTGGAGCCCCAACCACTACTTGGGACATTGTGTCTATACAGGAATATCTTCTAAATTGTTTTTTTTTTTTTTTTTCTTGTTTCAGAACCTTTGTTTGTTTATTCACTCATTTTTATGGCCGGCTCAGCCCATCCTGAGGGCAGGGCTGGCGCAGCATGTGATGCCGGGGATCGAACCGTGGTCCCTGAAGCCACCCAAGCTTTCCCAAGCAGGCGCTTTAGACCACTGAGCCATCCCACCGGGCCCATATCTTCTAAATTGTAAACAAAGATTACACAGATGAGCCTTTGAACAAAAGCTATTTGTACAAGTAGGGCAGCCTGTCACATGAAAGCACCAGATATTGACCTTAGCCTTTCTCACATGGAAAACCACCTTACCCTCTGCTGCTGCTAGGACACACTCTTGCAAGAGCATGGAAAGAAAATATCTCCCTTATATCAAAAGTTCTTTTTTTCACATTTTATAATTTGTATCTCAAAGGCTCCTTACATATTGGCATTAATTCTAGCCTTTGATTTTAAAAAACATCAACTGTAAACTCACAGAAAACTTTAGGAAATAGCATCACACACACACACACACACACACAGACATGCACAGTAAAGAGACATGTAGTATACTATGTAAATTAGACTTCATTCTCTGATCTATTCTAAACTCAGTAGAGTGGGACTGAATGGCAAGTCAGGTAGACTCTGTGCCCATTTTGATTGGCAACCACATTGACCCGCATTCTGCTGCTCTCCTCTGAGCCACCTCCAGCTCTGCTTTGTCTTTGTTGATATTTTGTGTTCAAGCTGTAGGCAGGTTTCCAAGAGTTGATATATTGTGGTACTATAAAATGCTGGCATTCTTTTGCTTTCAATGCCCTGTCTTTATTCCTTTTTGCAAAGAAAAGTACACTCAAGTCTCCTATGAAGTTCAAATCTGGGCAGCCTATGGACCAGGTAGGCTGATGCACATGAAAGACAGCACTGGAGAACAGCAGAGCTGCCAGGGATTTATGTGCATGGTATCCTCTTCCACCTACTGTTCCATACCTTATGGAAGGCCTCAAAGGTGACAAGACAGATCTAGCCAATCTGATTTTAGTAATAAGAACTCTGAGACTCAGCCACTAAGTGGAGAAGTAGGATGAGAACTCATTAGCGCCTTGGAGAAGGTCTTCCCCTGCCCCACACACTATCCTGTGTTGATTAGATACCCAGAGAGGTATCTGTGGGGCAAGGGTCTTACCCACTGACACAGAGCATCGAGAGGGGAATATCTCTTACTGTCAAACAGATGCTCACTGCCTTCCTTGATCAAGCAGCTGATGTTGAGCGGGATGAAGAGCTGGGCTCGAAGGGGATCGCCATACAGGTAACTGGGCAGAGCAAAAGGGCCCTCCAAAACAGGGACCAACAAAAAGCCACAGGAGGTAGCTTTTCGATGCCAGCCTTGGACCTGGTAGAAAGTACAGAAATAAACAGTGTCATCTCCAAGTTCTTCTAGACAAGAAAAAATACTTCTTATAAGGAAAATCTGCCAAAGCAGCAACACCCATCTTGACTGGTGTGTTCATTTATTCATGTTCACTGGCTCCAAACTCACCCTGCACAGGAGTTAAGTGCAGTTTCACTTCCTGTGACAAATGCCTGAAAAACTGAGATGGCCACGTAGGTCCCCTTCATGGCCCAAGCTGCTGAAACTTTAGTGACTCTTTCATAAGGAACAGACTGGAGAAACCCCTTCTTACTCTGTGAAGTGTTGGAGGAAGGATATAGGATACAGGTAAAATTCCTCTAAATTTGTCCTTTATCAAGAACATAAGGGCTGGAGATATTGTTCAGCTGTAGAATGCTTGCCTAGTATACACAAGGCCCTGGGCTCAATGCCCAACACCAGGAAAAAGCAATTCAAAAAGCCTATAAAGTATCAAGTAAGAAAGCAGACCAAGAAGATAGCTCAGCATAAGCACTTGCCTGGAAGTGACAGTTTTCTAGTCTTATTTTTTTGGTACCAGAAATCGAACTCAGAACCTTGAACTTGCCAGACAGGTGTTGCTGTACTGCTGAGCTATATCCTTGGCCCAGTTTTCTAGTTTCTGAAGTACTTTTTTTAACCATAAAATTGGTGCTTTTTTGAGAGAGTGGAGGTAGATTGAGACTGGCCCTGCTACATGGCTGAGGGTTAACCTTGAGCTCACTATGCAACCCAAGCTGGCCTTGAACTTTTTGTGATCTTCTTGCCTTGGCTTCTGATTTTTAGGACTAGAAAGGTGTGCTTAAGAATATATAAAATTCATTTTATTTTACGTTTTTTCTTTAACGCTAGAGCTAAAGGTATAGCATGATGGTTAAGCTCTTGCTCAGCATCTGTGAGGCTTTGGGTTTGATTTTCAGTACCACAAAAAAAAAAAAAATGCTGAGAAATATGTCCTCACAGAAGCGTGAGATCTGTATTTTTTATTTAGGTTTTTCAAGACTGGGTCTTGCTGTGCCACCTAGGCTAGTCTTGAACTTGGGTTCAAGCAATCTTCTTGCCTTATTGCCTGGGCCTTCTGAATAACTGGTCCTGCTGGTTAAGTATTATTTTAAAAAGACAGAAGCCAGGCCCAGTAGGATGTGCCCATAGTGCCAGGTACTTGGGAAGCTCAGGCAGGAGAATCACCTGAACCCAAGAGCTCTAGGCCAACCTGGACACCATGCCAAGATCCCCACCTTAAAGTAAAGTGAACTGAAATAAAATGTAGTTTATGCCATAGACTGAAATCTAAGTTGAAGGGGACCACTCTTAGCTTTTCCCCAGGAACACCCATAGTAATAGCAACAAAATCAAGATCTCTGGTTAGACCAAGTTAGTTTCCAAGACTTAGTCAATAACATTTATACACTCTGGGAAGCTAAGGCTGAAGGACTACAAGTTTGAGCCTTGCCTAGACAACTTGGTAACTTACAGAGACACTTGTGAAATAAAAGGCTGGGGGCTCTACAGGGTAGAACACATCTATAATCACAGCATTGAGGAGGCTGAGGCAGGAGGATTGCTGTGAGTTGGAGTACAGCTTGAGCTACATAGTGAGACCAATCACAAAAAAAAAAAAAAAAAAGGATATGATAGCACAGGCCTATAATTCCTACACTTAGAGGTTGAAATAGGAGGATAACCATGAGTTTGTGCTCAGCCTGGGTTACAATAGTAAGTCCAAGGCTTGGTTAAACTATATATAGGATCCCAACTAAAAAATAAAACACATTAGCAACTTTTTTTAAAAAATGCTTTTGGTATGGGGTCCCACTATACTGACCAGACTTGTAGTGGTTGTTTTCAGCCTACCCAGTGCTGGGATTACAGGCATGTGCCACCTGTCTGGTCTTGGTAGCCAGCTCAGCATGCTCAGGGGTGGTTCCAGTGTAGCATGTGGTGCCAGGGATGGAACTCCAGTCCCTGCACTTGCCTAAGAAGGTGCTTAGTCCACTGAGCCATCTCACTGGCCCCATATTAACAATTTCCAGTAGTTTTTACATGAATAGATGTGAAAAGTGGACTTTTTAAAGATAGTCACAAATTCCCCAGAGGAAATAAGCACTCTTTCTCCTTTCAACTATAACTATATGTGCATGTCTGTGAGTGACGCGATTGTGTTATTTTGAGATATAGTTCTCTGGCTTGGCCTACAAAGAGAAAACTTACACTTAAAGGGTCAGACATTTGGTTTTGCCTGCAGCATTCATTCACCCCAGTGTCAACCAGCTGGAAAGGAGCTGTGTCTGGTGTCCTCTGTAAGCTGGACAAGATGAGCAGCAGCTATCTTTTTTACTTTGACCTTAAGGATGCTCCACGGATGATAGCTTTTCTGAGGAAGAGGTCCTAGCAGATGCTAATTCCATATATTAAGGTATTCACAGATACAGATCCAAACCTCTCCTCTATAGGATACCATGTCTTGTGGAATAAAACTAGGCCCACAAGCTCTGGACAACAAACCTCCTGCCTGCGCCCTGCTCATTTCTCTTGGGTCATCTCCCAGCTTCAACAAATTCCTTCTGAACTTTCCAGCTGGTCTCATATGTACAATGAACTATGTACTAAGGCCAATGTTGGGGTTGGGGGTAGGCATAAGGGTAGGGGTGGAACACTTAGTTGATCCATAGGAAAATATTCTTTTTGGCTGAATCAGAGTGTATAAAAGGAGCAGCAGATTGTGATGATAGGGAGGGCTGGGAAGATATAAACAGCTTGCCTAAGGAATTTTTATTCTACAGGCACTGGCACTGGAGACAGGCAGTGGTCAGTGATAGAGTCTTAGTGTTTGAGTAATGAATGGCCTGCTTAGATGGGCAGAGCAGAAAAGCCAGTTAAAAGCCATTTGTGACATCTTGGGTCACTTAATTCTTTGTTTAGGTGCTGTCTTGCACATTGTAAGATGATAAGCAATGACTCTGGTCTCTACCCACTAGAAACCATCAGCACCCCTTACCCCTACTCTGTGTAATAAGCAAAATGTCTGCAGATATTGCCAAATGCACCTGATGAGGGACAGGAAGGCTCTGACCTTGTGAGAACCAATGACTTTAAAATAGTGTAATGCTCATCAATAAAGGATTGGCCGAATTAAGGCACAAATAATAAAATATTCAGCAGTCCTTAAATGCAATGAGATAAAAAAAGAAACCAACTACTGGAAAATACCAAACACAAACAAGATAATGCAAACAGAATACATCTCATGCTACTATCCTTATTTAAAAAAAAAAAAAGCAAGCAGTGCTGGGTGCGGTGGTGCAACTTGTAATCCCAGCTGCTTTCAAGGCTAAGGCAAGACTGCAAATTGGAGACCAGTCTCAGAAATATTCTAAGACCCTATGGGGAGAGGGGGGGGCACCCGGGCATAGTCGGGAATGCCTATAATCTGAGCATTCTAGGAGGCTGATTCAACAGGATCAGCCTGGGGAAGGAACTTAGTAACTTGGTGACACCCTGTCTCAAAAGAAAAAAATTTTAAAGGACAAGGGATATTGTTCAGAGGTGGAACATCCATGGGTTCGATCCCCAGGACTAGGGGCAGGAGGCACGCAACCAACACATAAAGAGCAAGTTACAAGTTACATGATTTTGTCTATGCACAGAATCTTTCTAGGAGAGCAGTCCCCAGTCTTTTTTTCATGAAGAGGGTAGAAGGGTGGTGGGTGGGTTCAGGACCATTCAAAGGAATGGGCAACCGAGATCCCTCCATGGCACTTCACAACAGGTTTCAAGCTCCTATAAGTATCTAATGCCACTGCTGACTTGACAGGCGATGCAACTCAGGCAGCAGTGTGAGTGATGGGGAATGGCTGTAAGCACAGAATAGACTTCACTTGCCTCTCTACCCATCACTCATTTCCTGCTGTGCAGCGCGGTTCCTAACAGGTAAAGTCTGTAGGCCAGGGGTTGGGAACCTCCGCATACTAAACTAAGTGAACCAACTACAGTGGTTATTACTTTATATGGAAGACCCAGGAAACACAGATGGGAGAGGCTTACTTTTCACTCTGGACCAGTGGACTCTGAACTGAAGCAATATTCCCTCTCCCCGGTATCATGTGCCAATTCTAGAGACATTTTTGGTTTTCACAGGTGGAACCATATGGTGGCCAGTTAGTGGGAAGAGGCTGAGATATTGCTCAATATCCTGCAATGCACAGGACAGCCCCCCATGCAGAGAATTACTCAGCCCCAGAAGTTAGTGCCAAGGCTGAGAAATACTGTGTAAACCCTGTTAAAATTTTATTAAGGCTATTTCAATAGTGTAAGTGAAAGGTAATAAGAGCCTGACCCAAACAATCAAAGTGACATGAATCTGTACTAAGCATCCGCCAAATCACAGAACTGCAAGAAGAGCATAAGGCCCTGACCAAAGTGTGAAGGTCTCACCATCTCAAAGAGCACTGCAGCTGTTACTGCCATCCAGTGTAGCTTGATCTCAAATGCTGCATTCAAGGAGAAGTTGCCATGATAGTAACAGCTACACCACTCCAGTCGGTCCGTGCGGTTGTTCACATCAACATCCAGGGTCACGGTCCTCTGCTCTGGGACAGTGGCAGCTGTGTTAGCACACAGGAAGGGATGAAGACAGGAAACAGGAGTGGGATGAGGAGGAAAAACAAGCAGATATAAAATAGCAGAATCACCTAACAGAAAATCACAAATTGTAGAAGTTCCTGAAAAACATCTAGTCCAAGGATCCACAGACTTTTTCTGCTTGTGACTAAAGAATAAATATTTTAAGTTTCATGAGCCATATGGTTTCTGTCACACCTATTCAAGTCTGCCATTATAATGTAAAACCTACCATAGCTGCTTTGCAAAATGGGCTTAGCTGTGTTTCAATAAAACTTTATCTATAAGAACAGATTTGTTAAGGTGGTGAAAATACTCTGTATGATACTTCAATGGTCAACACATGTCACTGTGTATTTATCCAAACCCACAGAACATTCAACACTAAGAGTGACCCACTGCAGAGAATTATCCAGTCCCAGAAGTTAGTAGTCCCAAGGATGAGTAATGCAAACCATGGATTTGGGGTGATAACAATGTGTCAACACAAGCTGAGGGATTGTAACAAATGTCACTTTGATGGGGCATGTTGACAGTGCACTGGATATGTATGGTAGCAGGGGATATTCACAGAGTTTTTACTCAAATGTTCTGGGAACCTAAAATTCTTCTTTAAAAATAGGTATTTAGAAAGCAGGTACTTAGAAAGCCAGGTTGGGGGGGTCTAAAGTCTTCAGAAAGCAATTCTGATGAGCTGTTGAGAGACAAGGGAACAACAGCAAGGGCATTGCACAGCACCCAGGCAAGCTGACGGTGAGCTGCCAGGTGTGCCACCTACTGTTCTCTCAACACTAGAACATGAAAAATGAGAATGGCTCTGGATTCGGAGTTAGAAAATCTAAGCTCTGCCATTTACCAGCCATGTGTCTCTGAGAACACTGCTTTACTTCTGGTTGCTGTCTGTCAAATGAGACACAGTAGCACAGCTGCTTGAGAGGAGGCATGAGGATCAACTGAAACGAGACTGGGATGGGTTAACAGGCTGGTAGTGTTTCCAATGGGATGAATGACAAAACTTTCTGATGATCATTTAACTGCCTACTGTGAGGCTTGTTGACTCCAGACATAGTATTCCAAATTCAATTTTCCCCATACTGCCAAAGTACATTCATTTATATATTTTCACACAAAAAAACCTACAAAAGTTGACAAGTTGTATTGTAGGTACAGAGGTAGACAGTAAATAAGACAGTTCATCAAACAGCTTAAGTCTTTGTGGAATTAGAAAAATACACAAGCTATACAAACATACAAAATATGGAGAGTAAAGATCTCTATGTCCATAAGCAGGGCATTCATCCCTATCACAGAGCCACAGGAATCATGGAAACAAGGAGAGTTGCAGCTGACATTACTTGTTGTGTTAAGAACAACTGGGAAAGAAGAGATGAAGGAAGAGTGATGCTCAGCTTGAGTGTCTGGGATGGATGAGCTTTTTTAGACCTTTCTCTTTTGAGATCCTACAGATGCTGGAGCCCGCGGGCAGGACGTAAACCTGAAGGAAGCACCAGTTTGTAATCCCTATGTCCTATGTGCCTTGTGGAAAAAGAGATCATATCTCCATTCTCCACACAAGTTTAGTGTCATGATCTGATTTAAGAGGTTCTATTCGAGCCCACCCAGGGACACCCTTACACTTAGGGGTTGGGGAGATAGCTCCATGGCACAACTGCCTGCCTGGCAAGTGCAGGTCGTGAGTTCGAACCCCAGTCCCACAAAAAAAAAAAAAAAAAAGAGGTTCTAAATACTATTGATTGACACAGTAATTTATGAACCTAGCCCTACTCTTTCAGTGGAAGAATGCACAAAAACCCTCAGTGCCAACATAGTGACTAACATGATGACCCCAGTGGCTCTAATTCTGGAGTCCTTCTCTCGGTTGGCTGCTACCCAGCTGCTTGCTAGTGTATACTCAGACCCCAAGCATTTACCTAAAAGTGCAGCTGCCTGGCTCCGTCCTCCAAAACTTCGGCTAAAGGAGCTGTGCCTACTCGCATAGGAGGCTGGTCGGCTGGGCAGCCAGGGGAGGAGGAAGGCAGGAATCTCAGAGTGTAAGAGTTCTTCTGCCACAAAGGCCACCTCAAACCACTTGCGCTGGAAGCTGGCAAAGTCATCCACTCCTGCTGTGTGCCAGATTGCCGTGGGCTGCTGCATGGCCACTGGAAAAGTAGAGGGGATAGAAGGATCTCTCAGCACAAACTTGTTTTATTTACTGTTGCATGCTAGAACATGCATGAACTTGAAAAGCAATGCTAAGTAAAAGAAACCAGACATAAAAGCCACACACTGTGTAACTCCATTTACATTAAACATACAGGGTAGGCAGATCCTTAGACAGAAAGCTTATCAGCGGAAGGGGGGGAATAGATAAGA
Organism: Myocastor coypus; assembly: GCA_004027025.1. Classification (NCBI taxonomy): domain Eukaryota; kingdom Metazoa; phylum Chordata; class Mammalia; order Rodentia; family Myocastoridae; genus Myocastor; species Myocastor coypus. The sequence goes on from PVJA010003333.1 coordinate 24,173, forward strand.
AGTGACTGCCAATTTAGATGGCACCTCCTTTTTGGGGTGACAAAAATGGTCTGAAACTAGAGATAGTGGTTAGCAGCATGAGTGTTCTAGATGCCCAATTAAAGTGATTCATTTTATGTTATGTGAACACTACTTTAATTCCATAACACTAGTTTCAACGCATGTAACAGTTAACTGTTTTGTTTTTTAATTCATAGGCAAAACAGGTATCCATTCATCAAACTTAGATTTTAAGGGAAAAGTATCAACAGACATGCAGTGGTGATAAGGAAAAAAACCACAGAGATCCACTTCCGTCATGTCTTTGAACAAGGGAACACAATAAGTAGCATCAGCTGTATCATTTCACACAGTTCCTTAGATCCAGATGTGGAGAAAACATCTGTTTGTAGTGATGGGAGTCTATTTTTAGGCAAAGTCTTCATACAAACTGTGTCTACTTGAGACACTGTTGTGAGCCCTAGGTGTCTCCAGGAATATGAGACCTCCTAGAAATTGCTCCTCTCTGGGCAATTATTTTTCCTTATTAAAAAACAAAGAAAAGCAAGGGCTAGAGCCGGGCATGGTGGTGCACGCCTGTAATCCCAGCACTTGGGAGGCTGAAGCAGGAGGATCAGTGAGAGTTCGAGACCAGCCTGGGCTACAAAAAGTGAGCTCAAGGCCAGCCTAAACTGCGTAGTGAGACCTTGTCTCAAAAAAAAAAAAAAAAAAAAAAAAAAAGCAAGGGCTGGAGGTGTAGCTCAGTGGTAGAAAGCTTGCCTAGCATGTGCAAGATCCTGGGTTTGATCTCGCACATGGCAATCAACGTATCAATCAATCCACCATCAGCCCTCTGGATCTGTAGGTTTTTATCCAAATTCAACCAGACACACACTAAAAATATTCAGAACAAAATTGTGTTTACACTAAACAGGGAAAGACCTTTTTCTTATTATTCCCTAAATAATACAGTATGACACAGTAACTACATTGTATTAGATGTTACAAGTAAGCTAAACATGATTTAAAGTACATGGAAAAATATATACCAGCTATATGCAAACACTATATGCCATTTTACATCAGAGATTTGAGCATTTATGGATTTTTGCACTCTATGAGAAAAGCCATTCTAGAACCAATCCCTCTCCAATACCAAGGGATGACACACTGAAAGCTTAACTTGAAAAAGTTGATTGGACTTGGTAGCCTTGCTGAGGGAATAAATCGAGCCTGGAAACTCAGCAAGTGAGAAGGGCTAGGGAGTGTAAGAAGTCACAGATTAGAGCCCACTACATCAAAACCACCCTGCTCTGGGTGGTAAGAGTGACACAACAATTAAAGATGGTTATCAAAAAGCACCTGTGGGAATTTCTCATACCAGTTCCCTTTGTCTCTTATGCTTTCTACCACCTGCATTTTCCTTAATAGGAACATACTATAGTTTAAGAAAATTTTGTGGCTCTGGTTATACTTAGGTAGAAATGATCAAGGAATTTGACACATCCGTCAACCTGGAATGCACTGAGCTCAAGAAGCAATATTACACGAAGCACTGTCACAATACCAGCCCCTGTTGGCAGCTGCCCTGCCTTGGCTCTGACCTCGATCGGGTTCTCTGTCCATTACTATCTTATAGAAGTAGAAGCCATAGATGAAGGTCCGCCATGCTTCACCAGAGGCGTGTGCGATGAGCTGCTCTTCCAGCATTTTCTAGGAGAGATAATGAGATTCTAAAATTTCCACAGAGAGAGTCTCAAGTCCTCAGTTATGTAATGGAGTCAAGGAAGTGACAGGAGCCCTGAGAAGACCCTCTCCTCTCTCCTTCCCCCTCTATTAAACATGAAGTTTGTACATTAAATGCTATGCCTGGTCTGAATTATATCAAAAGATTTAAATATAGATTATATTAGCAAGTGTTTCAAATTTACAGAAAAGTATAAAGAAAACCCAGGTAGATCATCGTCTTGTTTTAATAAATTTAACATTTTGGTATTCACTAACCCCCTTTATCTGACAGGGATATGTTCCAACACACCCAAAGGATGCCTGAAATCTGATAGCATCAGTTCCTACATGCAGTCAGCTCTCCATATCTATGGATTCAACCAATTGCATATCAAAAATATTTGGAAAAAAAAACAACAAACCTGTACTACACATTATTTTGTCATTCCTTATACAATACAGTCTAACGACTATCTATGGGCCAGGATATAGCTGGGAAACATAAGGTCCTGAGTTCAATTCCTGGTGTCAAAACAAACACAATTATTTACACAGTATTTACATTGTATTAGGCATTGTAAGTAATTAGGAGATGATTTAAAGTATATGGGAGGTGGGGCCTGAGGGGATGGCTCAGTGGTCTAAAGCGCCTGCTTGGGAAGGCTTGGGCAGCTTCAGGAACCACAGTTCGATCCCCGGCACCACATGCTGCACCAGCCCTGCCCTCAGGATGGGCTGAGCTGGCCATAAAAATAAATAAATAAACAAAAGTTAAAAATAAATAAATAAATAAATAAATAAAGTATATGGGAGGATATATGTAGGATATATGCAAATGCTATGCCACAAAGAACTCGAGTTTATGCAAATTTTGGTATCCATCAATATCCTAGAACCAACTTATAGTTACTGACAGACAACTATATTGTTTTTAGCCTATATATGTATGTATAAATATATATCTATATACATGTGATGAAGTTGATTTAGAAATTAGGCACAATAAATTATAAACAACAATAATAAAATAGAACAATTATAAAAACATACTTTATTAAGATTTACTTAAAGCTTATAAATTTAGGGCTGGCCAAATAGCTCAGTGGATTAAAGTGCCTGCAAGCAGGCACAAGGGCCAGGGGTTCAATCCCTGGGCCTGTTGCGCCAGCCCTGTCCCTGGGGCATGCTGTGACAATTGAGACTGGGCATGGTGGCACAAGCCTGTAATCCCAGTTCTTAGGAGGCTATAAACAGGTGGACCATTACAAGTCTGATCTAGCAGTGAGACCCTGAACACATTGTAGACCCTTCCCCCCCCAAAAAAATTATTTCTTTTTTGGAATTTGCATGAATATTTTTGGAACTTGGTTGACTACAGGTAACTAAACCTTAGAAAATGGAATTGCAAATACGGGGCCCTACTGTACTTTTTTAATTTAAAAAAGTCCCCATGGATTCTTCTAAGTCCCATTCCTCTTCCTCTCTTCTCAGACATAAAAGGTTGGAGTAATGTTAAGTATGTTTCCTTAAAAAGTATTATATAAACATACGTTAACATGAAAATGAGATATACTTGTGGGATTTTAAATTTTAATTAAAGGACATAATACTATATTATTTTACACAGTTTTCAACCATAACATGCTTCTGCAATTTACCTATGCTGATATGTATACTCCAGCTCATTTCATTTTAACAGCTCTAGTAGCTTTTCATTGTAGGAACAAAGAAATATTCTCAGAGAGTCAGTAGTAAATAAAGTTACCAGGAAAGCCTATGTAAAATAGAACAGTGAAACCTTTAAAGAGAGAATTGAAGATTATTCCTATTCAAACCAGTTACTGATTTCACATTTCAGTGATAACAATCCAACTATTCAACAGGCCACTGACTTCTAGCAAGGACCCCAGTATTATAGGATGGCATGAACTACCTCAGTCAACATGACTTTACTCAGCCCTCTCACATTTAATTCCAGTTCTGGATAGTGTAATTAAATTTAGCAAATAACTGCTAAGTGTCTACCTCATTCCAACCAACATGCTAAGCACTGGGGATGTAGAAATAGACAATAAAACGTGGCTCTCTGGGCTGGGGATATGGCTTGGCGGCAGAGCACTTGCTTACCATGCATAAGGCTCTGTGTTTGATTCCTAGAATGGATGGTGCTAAAGAGATAAGACATATTCTTCATTCTGGTACAGTAACAGCTCTCACAGAATAGTATAGACCACTCGAAGCTGCTGAGGTAGACAGAGCCTGGCTCTGTCTGGTCTTGGATAAATAGGCAACAACCAGAGAACAGTGGGGACCTGAGGTGCAAGGAGCACATTCTGCAAAAACCTTTCAGAGATTTATCTGAGACTCAAAAGTGCAGATTCCACACAGAACATTTCAGTTCAGTCAGCCTTTCAAGTCTAGGAAAAGTAATTGCAAGACAAAAATCTCTCCTTTTACCAACTGTAGGTAGACTTCCTGCCTATTAAAAACAGAATCTTACACCAAACAACATATCTCATCACTGCTTCGGGTGACTACTTCTGAAAAGTGAGGACCTAAGCCACAAGCTCTGTGTACCCACCCAGCCTTGGTCTCACCTGCATGATGTCAATGGCCATCGCCTGTGTCTGGACCCCCTCCACATTGTTCATCAGCCAGTGCACTACCTCAGCACTGATGAAGCAGCACGGTGAGAGACCCTTCTGTTCAGACAGCAGCTGGACTCCTGTCCTGGGTTCCAATGCAGCAAGCAGGGTACGTGTGTGCACACCAGCAGCAAGCAGAAAGAAAAAGTGAGGACCCTATAAACCAATTTCTCTAGAATATTTCATTCCTAGACTGAGAGAAGGCCTCAGGATAGAACAAAAAAGGTGGTAGGAGGAAACAGGAGAGTAGAACTGACGCTAGAGAATACTCTAGTAGGTATTACAGATACTTAACTATTTCATTTATCCTTCTAATAAAAGTACTTGAATCACTATTTTAAGAATCCCACTGTATAAAACAAAAGAAAAAAGGATGTAAAATGAAAAATAAAAATGAAATACTAGTAATAGAACCCTTTGTACAAAAAAAAAAAAAAAAAATCACCCTTGTACAAACAAAGTAACAGAGAAGCATAGTCAAGTAACTTGCCCACAGTTCAATCTCACAGCTGGTGAGCAGGAGACAGGTGGGAACCCACCTAACCATACTTCCTGAACGTCACCATGGAACCTCCTGAGACCTCCCACACCTCCTGTCCCTGCACCATACATGTGAGAAGTCACTTACGAGGGGTGCTTCATGGCTTCTAGGATCTCTACTAGAGTGGAGGATGATGTCAAAGAACTTGCTGCCTGCTGCTGAGAGCTGTAACACAGAGTATAACAAAGTAAGAGGGCACACACATGGTAAAGAGTACAAGTATTACGAACACTAAGTTTTATGGAGACAGGAATCAGGATATGATGGACACTATGGATACTTATGGTGTTTAAACAAATTTGGGACATCTATATCCTGGAGGTTCCTACTTCCAAAATGTATGTAGAGAGAGCAAGTGGAAGCAAGAGTGGGGAGGGGGTAAGGGAGGAGGAAGACAGAAAAGGAAGAGGAAAGAAGAAACGAAGAGAAGGGGGGCCAGGCGGGATGGCTCAGTGGTCTAAAGCGCCTACTTGGGGAAGCTTGGGCAGCTTCAGGGACTGCGGTTCGATCCCCAGCACCACATGCTGCACCAGCCCTGCCCTCGGGGTGGGCTGAGCCGGCCATAAAAATGAGTGAATAAACAAATAAAGGTTCTGAAACAAGAATAAAAATAATAAATAAAATTTAAAAAAAAAAAAAGAAAAGAAGAGAAGGGGCTGGGGATGTAGCTCAGTGGTAGAGTGCTTGCCTAGCATGCACAAGGCCCTGAATTCAATCCCCAGTACCACAAAAAAGGAAAAAAAACCCAAATTTTGTTTTCTCCCTGTATTAAAAAAAAAGAGAGAATCCTGAGGGGATTTGACCTTGGAAGATACAAAAGATGAATATTTTGTTATACAAGTCTTGCTTTAATTTGCCCTTGATCACCCAGTGGAAAAGCTTAATTACAAGGCATGAAACGCAGAGCTAGATTGGTGTGATGAGCTGTAGGAGGCTTGGATCAATAGCCTCCAACGTTGCCAGTTTCACTGGTGGCCTACTGCAATTGTAGAACATTGGACTGTGTATGCATCTGCTTCCTCTTAGTTCAAAGAGAAGAATTTTTTTTTCTTTTTTTACCAATATCAATTGGAAGGTATGTCATGCCCACACTCCGCTCTGTATAACTATTGTGAGGACAATATGCAGTGTGTCAACTGTTAAAAAAAATTAATGTCTATAAAAAGTATTAATGTTTAATTGTTTTGATCAATCTTATATACCTATATCTATTAATCTAAACTGATCCGATGATGAAAATATGTAATATAACCATTGTTAAATTTTTCTGGTTTTGAAATTCTGTACTATATGTACTCTTACTTGTAACTTTTTCTTTGTTTCTGCTATTTTTAGTCTTTAAAAAAAATGAGAATAAAAAATAAAAATAAAAAAAGAAAAATTGGAAAAAATTAAAAAATAAAAAAAAAGCAACCTTTTGTTTTCATTTCTTTTTTTAAAAAAATATATTTTAGTATAGGGTGTACATGGTCTCACTGTGTAGATCGGACTTGTAGTGATCTTCCTGTTTTTCAGTGTCCCAAGTGTTGGGATTACAGGTGCATGCCACCATGCCTAGTCTCAATTGCCATCTCAACACAATAGGAATCAAACCCCAGCTGCTGCACTCTGCCTAAAGAGGCACTTTAGTCTGCTGAGCTATCTGGCTGGCCATGTTTTCATTTCTAATGTTTTCTTTTACTATTTTTTATTCTCTTTAAAAAAGAGGAGGAGGAACTCAAGGACAGCTTGAACTATATAATGAGACCCTTTCTGGAAAACACAAAAAAAGGGAGGGAGCGAGAGAGGGATATGTATATGTATATATGTACATATACATATACATATATATGATATATGCCAATGCATATATCAAGGGACTTGAATATACGCAAATGTTGGCATCCATCAGTGCCCTGGAAACATTTCACAGATACCAAGAAACAACTGTGCAGTTTGTATGGAGATGGGGAAGAAGTAGAAAAAGAAGGAAGGGAGAAAAGAGGGCAGAAGGGAAAGAAATCGAGGGAGGGAGAAAGAAGAGAGGAGGAAGGAGGGGAAGAGAAGAGTAGTACAAAAGCTGGACATAGTGGTACATGCCTGAAATCAAAGCTACTGGGGAAGCTGAGGCAGGAGGATCATGAGTTTGAGCCCAGCCTTAGAACCTATGTATGTATGTATGTATGTATGTATGTATGTATGTATACAGGACACTGAACTCAGGACCTTACACTTGCCAGGCAGGTGCTTATGCCTCTGCCTATTTATTTTTTCAGGAAGATTCAAAGTAGACTTGTATCTAAACATTGCCATCCATAACAAGCCATTCTTTTAGTATTATGCTTTAGCCCAACCATTTTTTATAATTTCTTTACTCTGTTGTTTTCCCCCAAAAGTCTTCCATACATCACTGACGTATTCTATTTTTTTTTTTTTTTTGACTGTACCAGAGATTAAACTCAGGACCCTGTGCTTGCCAGGCAAGTGCTTATTCTACTGAGTACATCACTGTTTAATCTTGAGCAGAGAGCCCTAGGGGACTGAACTCCAGCACTATCACAGACAAGCTTCAAGACCTCTGGCTTTCTATTCTAGTCTTTCTGGGTAGTTGTGAGGCATAACACCAAATACAGGACTGGTAACACACGAAGTCCCAAATGGTAAACAGTACTAAATATATTCACAGTAATTTTGACTCTATGGAACTCAGATTGGTTAAAGAAACTGGTGGTGAAGGTCAGAGTTGAGATGTATCAGGGTCTGAACTTGAATCCAGATCAGCCATGATAGACCCTTAAAAGATACTTGATGCTGAGGAACTTAGTGGGCACTTGCCACACCAAATCAGGCCAATTCTAGGGGTTATTCAGAAACTTTTCAAGCTTCTTAAACCTCTTTCTTGCCCTGATCCCATACTCTTTCTTCTGCTTGCTTATTTGGAAGGCTCAGGACTCACTGCAGCATTTCAAGACACTAGATTAGAAAAATCTTGAAAGACCTTTGAAATGAACTTCCTTGTAACCCGGAGTCTCTGCTGAGTGTGAGTCTGGACAAACAGCTGTCTTCCCTGTGTGAAAACCTCCAAGGACAGAAAATTCAGCTCGTTCAAATGCAGTCCTTTCTACACAGCAGTGTCCACTGCCAGTAATTTCCTTATGAAATGGAATCTGCTAACAGTGATTCTATCTGACCTGTCAGTTTGTCTTCTCACCTCAAGCCTAAATACTGTGACCCCAGTTCCTCTATCTTAAAAAACACCTGGTGCTCAAACAACCTTCTGCTCTTAGCAACATGGGTGTAAAAGTCAAGTTCTTAGATCATTCAGTCAAGGACTGCTCAAGCAGTATAGTGAAGCAATAAGAACAGACCACGCAGAAATCTTATAAAGCAAACCCAGCTGAGAAGAAAATAAAAAAGAATCTTGAATTGACCTCAGCATATAAAGTTGGGGCATATTAGCCTATAAACATATATATTATGTGTTGATTAAAATTTTTAATTCATTGACTTTTCCTAGAGAAGCAAAGGGTGCTTTCTCAAGCAAATGAGGTACAGGATGTTTCTTTTTCCCCTGGACACTCAGGAATGGGAAAAAAAATTGCCACAGTTGTCCATGAGTGACTCATTCATTCACTATTCATTTTTTTACTGACTGCATGCTATCTTATGCAAGGCACTGTACTACAGGTATCAGAGTGACAAGTACAGACTTGGTTGGGGCCCCTTTTCTGAAGTCCTGACACTCTGCCCAGATACAATGTCTGACATTTTTCTCTGAGGGAACCTATTAGCTATTCTGTAAGGAAAATAGGACACCAATCATTAGCCCACCATATAAATGTGAGGAAGGCCTGAATCACCCAGGGCCCCCCGTAGGATGTGTGGCAGAATCAAAACTGCTCATAGCTTTGGATTCCCAGTCTCAGCAGCCTTTAAGGTTAGAATGCCCTGACCACCAGTCCCCTTCCCTGGGGGCAAATTTAGTCATTTTGAATCTTACCTGCTGTCACTGGAGCTTGTGGCAGGGAAGGCCTGTTCTACGTTCTGCGAGTTCCCAAAAGCCTGACTGCTGCCTCTGTCCACAGACTGGCCTGTGCCTACCCCCAAACTGGAGCTATCCAACACTGGAGCAACTGTTTGGTCCACAGACACCTGTAGAAGATTTTAAACAATCATATCTGGACCCAAAAGTAACCAACATGGAAACACAGTAAATAAGGTTATCTAGTTTATTCAGTCAACAAGCACTTATACAAACAAACACATAAAACCAATACCCCTCCCCCAATCTCCAAAGCCATTTACATAATATAATCTTTTCATTGCTCTCATTCTAGTCCTCAGTAGTCCTAGGAAGAAGAGCTAAAGAAATCTAGAGACCACACCCAGTCCTGCATGCATTTTCTCTGCGGACAATGGGGGATGCCCACCCTCCAAAACAAGGCAAATGGGAGACAACCCAATCTTCCTTTCCTGTATTTGTCAGGAAATTTAGCCTTCTAGTTGCCAAGATTCAAACCTCAGAGGCATCTGACAGATACCTGTTTCAGCTTTGTATTCAGACGGGAGCCTAGACCTGTGGCCTCCCTTCTGCAGATTCACCTGTATCTATAAATCAGGCCCACTTTGCTCTGACCAGGGAGAGCTGGAAAAGTCTCCTATCTGGCCCTACTGCTGCAGCCTCTCTTCCTAAAAACTCTGTGAGCTACTTCTCTTTGCATCTGCTTAAAGGACACTTCCAACTCTATTGCATTTTACTCTTGAAATCTTTGTGATCTTACCACCCCACCTACTATTCATCTGCATTTCCAGCCAAGTCAAACCCGGCTTGTGAACTATGGATTCCTTTCCCCACAAGCAGTGGCTAAAAACCCTTTGGTCCTGAAGAGCCATTTTAAATGCCAGTAGTTCATAAAATACTTTTTGATTCACTCCACCTTAGTGACTAAGAATTATACCTCTATGAATCCCTCTTGGTAGCTGTCAGGTTTTGCCTCACAAAATGGTGTTGTATCTGTTTTGTCAGGCAATGGAGGACAGGACTATGCCCTTCTCACCTAGAATCCCTGCAGCATCCATCACAGGATGCATCCCACAGCATACATTTGGAGAGAATTACTAATCCTTTCAGAGTACTTCTGGAAAAGTACATTTGAACTTGTGATTCTGTTACATGACTTCCAAAATGGAGTCTTGTATCATCAGGTATTTTGTTAGATGAAATAAATACTAATCTTTCTAAAACAAGGTATCGAGGCCCGGCGGGATGGCTCAGTGGTCTAAAGCGCCTGGTTGGGGAAGCTTGGGCAGCTTCAGGGACCGCAATTCGTTCCCCGGCACCACATGCTGCAACAGCCCTGCCCTGGGGGCGGGCTGAGCTGGCCATAAAAATGAGTGAATAAACAAATAAAGGTTCTGAAACAAGAATAAAAATAATAAATAAATAAATAAACAAACAAATAAAAAATAAAACAAGGTATCTCCATCAAGTACTATTATCATTTGGGATCAAATAAATCTTTGCTATGGGGAACTGTTCTGTGCCCTGCACGATGCTGAGCAGCATACCAGGCTCCTACACACAAAGTACAACTAATGCTTCCATCCTCAGGGATGACTAGATGTTGTCAGATGTTCCTTGGGGAATAGAATCATCTCTGGTTATAAATCCAGTCTAGTCTACTCTCTTACAGAAGGATCAATGATATGGGGGTAAAAGGACCACACAGGTTTTTCCGAGCACCAGAAATACCCTAAGTGCACCCAAGAAGCAGCTTGTAATCACCATCTGGCTGCAACCAATAATGCTTAGAAACAGGAGCCATACCCTAAAATTCAATTAGAACAAGTTCACTGAGGGGAACTAGACCCAGCTCTTATGTATATAAGAATGCCTCATAAGCCTTGCTTTCGAAGGGCCTTTTAGTGGAGTTCTCTCTCATGTGTTATACCCAGAGGATTGTTCTATCAGCTTCACCTGAGGGATGATCCCACAAAACTGCATGATTCTTTATTTTGGTAGTGTGTGGTTAAGTAGCTACCCTCTAAGTTACATGTAAGCAACCATTTTCCATAAACAATCAATAATAGATATACTAAGTTTTTTTTTTTTTTTTTTTTTTTGTCTTTTTGAGACAGGGTCTCGCTATGCAGTTGAGGCTGGTCCTACGCTCACTTTTGTAGCCCAGGCTGGTCTCAAACTCGCACCAATCCTCCTGCCTCAGCCTCCCAAGTGCTGGGATTACAGGCGTGAGCCACCACGCCCGGCTGATATACTAAGTTTTATGGACTATGTAGGCTCTGTTACAACTATTGAATTCTGCACAAGAAAGCATCAAAGCAGCCATAAATAATATGTAAATGGATATGGTTCTGTTTACAAAAACAAGATAGTGGGCCAGATTAGACTCATACTTGCCTGACCCCTGCTCTTTATCACACAAATTTGTCTTTTCTGAGGCTGCACATCTTGCTCAGATCTTAAAATCAAGAGAAATTATGCTTCTCCTGATTTGTCTTCATTTTTTGACCATGCTGAATCTTGGAACAGATGTCTCCCACATTTCTTTGGCTAAAGGAAGTCAGACCTGAATTTAGTACAAAACTCTAGCTACCTTACAAGGCACTGTATTATGCCCTACCTTATGTTTTCATTTCCTTGCGAGGTGCCATTTCTACAGGTCGTCTCCAGACAACCTGTATATTCTTCAAGGTTTATGATATCAGGAAAGAAAAGAAAACCCCAAATAAAAATCCTCCCCTGCATTCACAGTTTACCCTCTGGGGGATATGATACACATTAAGAAATACTCATCAAAGGGCCAGGGAGATAGCTCAGCAGAATAAGCACCTGTGTGGCAAGCGCTGGCTCCTGAATTCAATCCCTGGTATCACAAAAATATGCACAAAAAATATCTAAAGTCAGGTGGTGTGGCACATGACTGTAATACCAGCATTTGAGATGCTGAGACAGAAAAACTAGTTACACAGAAGAAGCCCAGGCAACTCTGGGACTTAGTGAGACCCTGCCTTAAAATTAAAGAATAAAAAGGACTCAGCCGGAGATGTAGATCACAGCAAAAGCTTTTGGTTCAATCGCCAAAAGTGAAAAGAAAAAAAGTAATAAAGGTTTCTTTTACTCCTGCATATCTCATGGCATATGGCACAGGCTTGGCACTTCTATCTCAATTGAAATAATTTTTTCTGCAGGTATTGCCTCCCTCTTCCACATGTCCATCCTAATCTGTTTGTGAATAGTTACCCACAAAACATGAAGTTACCAATGAGTACACATACAAAATAAATATGAGAAACTCCAATGAAAGCCAGCATATGAAGAGTGTAGATTCAAGCACTTGCATGGTAAGCGCAAAGTCCTGAGTTTGATTTACTGTACAAAAAACAAGTGTAGAGTTATAATCTAACATACTTTTCTGATCTAAAGACAACACTTTTAATATCTGGCATTGTGCCAGGCAATACAACATCAACTAGTTCCACATAGCTGTTTAGATATAAATTAAAATAAAATTTAAAATTCATTCCCTTAGCCGGGCGTGGTGGCTCACGCCTGTAATCCCAGCACTCGGGAGGCTGAGGCAGGAGGATTGGTGCGAGTTCGAGACCAGCCTGGGCTACAAAAGGGAGCTCAAGGCCAGCCTCAACTGCATAGCGAGACCCTGTCTCAAAAAAGACAAATAAATAAATAAATAAATAAATAAATAAATAAATAAATAAAATAAAATAAAATAAAATAAAATTCATTCCCTGGGTCCTATTAGCTACACTGCACATAGCTTAATAGCTACAAGTGACTAAGAGCCACTGTGCTGGACAATGTGGAACACTGCCTTGCAGAGAGTTCTATGGAATAGCAGGTTCCAGAACAAAGGTTGCAAATGAAAAATAAGTATCAGACTGGGGGTACAACTCAGTGGCAGGGCATTAGCATGCACAGCACCCTCTCAAGAAGGTATAGGTACAGAGGGTATAGGTAATATACATTAGCACATCTGCCTATTCATATTTTTTCATTAAAGGAAAAGAAGTAGGCAGCCCCAGGGTCATATGATTATTGCTAGATAAGACCTCAGACCCAGTGTCTAGCTTATATACATAATGCAAAACGGAAACTTGAGTTTTTGTATGAAATTTTCTAATTTTTAAGAATTTCCAACAGTTCAAACATTTAAAGAACACAAGGTTAAGCATGTTTTGAGGAATATTTAGGACTGGACTTTGGACTGAGCATTCAGATCCCAGCAGAAGCTGTGCACCCAGACTTCAGCTAAGAGCCTAGCTGACAGTCCAGCACTTACTTCTGTGGCATCCTTTTCACCTTCCTTACTCTTAGTACTCTTACACTGTGCTTGGTGTACCAGATTTCCCCCTGCTGCCATGCCTCAGTACCTGCTGTCTCCTGACTGTCCCACTGCCAAGTGATCCTTATCAGCTCAACATTCCTATTTAAGTCAGTGGTGACAAAAATCAATCTTTAGGGAATAGTAGTAAAGAGGAACACTGTAACTCTCTTCTAGTTATCAGAGTATGCTAAGTTCATTATTACCACAATGATGAGCTACTGATATAAAGTCTTGAGACTGGCACACAGCTCTGTTACCTGGAACACTCTGTGTCTGCTGTCTACTTTACTACAAGGTACTTCTTTCCCTTAGCAAAACTGGTCTACGTAATAGCCTCCCCCGCAAACTTGGCCAACAGGAATCCCTTCTCAGCAACAGCTATCCTGAGGGGCCAAAACCCTACAAAGGCTTTGCAACTCAGAAGAGCTGGAGGAATTCTTTACTTTCCAAGGTCCAGGAGGGTCATGAGAAAAAAGACAGGAGTGCTCTGTGGCTGATACCTAAAATGTTCCCCCAAAGTGTCATGTATGGTGAAGGCAAGTAGATCATAGGGTGCTATACTCATCTGTGGACTAAGGCACTGATGGATTCAGTAGCTAAATGTGCTGTCAGGAGATGAAGCTAAGCTAGAGGAGGTCATTGCAGACAGGACCTTCAAAGCTATATTCTGGTCCCTCCTCTTCCCTTTTCTTTCTGCTCCCTGGTTGCCATGAGCAGCTGTCCTCTGCTGGATCCTTCTACCTCACCATTTCTATCTTGGAGCCAGCTGACTTTAGACTGAACTCACTGCAAACTGTGAACCAAATGAACCTCTCTTTTAAAATGTGGGTGTTTGGTAGGTATTATGTCCTGAACACAGGAAAGTGACTAATGTAGCCATGTCACTAGTCTACTGCAACTTCTATACATACACTTGCGAGAAAGGTGCTGACTGACTCAGTTAAGCTCATTCATTGTTTTTACCCTATTCACCTCCTACATCACTGTCTTCCTTCACTCACACACAGATACACTACAGAGAATCACTATGAGCCAGGTCTGAGCTAGCTATAAAGGTGCTTCATCGCATTTCAGTTCTTATAACAATCCTATGAGGTGTACACGATTATTGGTCCCATTCTATAGGTTAGAAAACCAAATTAGGAGAGGTCAGTGCAGTTGGTGAAGGATTCACAGTTAGCTGATGAAGGAATAAGCAGAGTGATACCAGGCCTTACATGTTGACAGTCTATTAACATATAACCAAGAGTTTATCACACACTGTATTTTCTAGTCCTGGTTAGGCTGAACAGAAAACAAGGCTAAAAAGTAGTCACTAAAGTATAGGGGCATTAAATTAACATGCTAATCTGGCATCACAGTAATAGTCACCCCTCAGTATCAGTTAGGGATTGGTTCCAGGACACCACTACGCAAAATCCATGAATGCATAGTATTTACATATAAATAGGACAACCTCCTTTATACTTTAAGTCATCTCTAAATCACTAGAGATTTAAATGCTAGGTAAATAGCTGTTATACCATATTGTTTAGGGAATAACAAGAAAAAAATGTACATGTTCAGTGCATTTGCTTCTCCTGAATATTCAATTCACAGTTAGTTGAACGATCAATAGACAGGAAACACTGATGATACAGTTAGTGTTGACTACACAGCCATCACCTACCCAGCACCATGACTGTCATTTACATATATCATGCCTGCCACATACACATCATTGGAAATGTGTTAATTTCCAGAATGGAAGATTTCTAGTCATTTCTCTATCATCGACATGTAACTTAATTGCACTACGGCCAGAAATAGATTCTTCATGTTTTATTCCCATAAAAAAATTGTTGCAAAGCCAGGTTTGGTGATGCATGCCTGTAATCCTGGCAAGTGGGAGGCTGGGGCAAGAGGATCACTATGAGTTTGTAGTGACGCATGCCTGTAATCCTGGCACTTGGGAGGCTGGGGCAAGAGGATCACTATGAGTTTGAGGCTACATAAGTAAGTTCAAGGTCAGCCTACACTACATAGCAGATCCTCTCTCTCTCTCTCTCAAAAAAAAAAAAAAATCATTGAAAATGAGTATTTATAAGCCAGGCGTGGTGGCGCACGCCTGTAATCCCAGCACTTGGGAAGCTGAGGCAGGATTGATGTGAGTTTGAGACCAGCCTGGGCTACAAAAGTGAGCTCAAAGCCAGCCTGAACTGCATAGTGAGACCCTGTCTCAAAAAAAAAAAAAAGAAAGAAAATGAGTATTTATAATACTTAAAACAATCATGTAAGAAAATTATTTTTATTTCCTTTTACAAATAGAGAAGCTAGGGTCCAAGATTTTGATTAGTATGCCTAATGCCTCTCCCTGGTATGACACTGATGCCAAGATTTGAAAGCAGCTCTTTGGTTTTTCTCAAGTTAAACCCTATCCTAGACCTAAAACTGTTCATAAGAGTATCCTGTTACAAAGTAAAAACTAAGAGAATTAACTGGAGCCTATTTCTAATCAAAAATAGAGTTCCTCCCACACTCAGAGATGAGAGATGTTCAGATTAAAATTCACAAGTTCTGACAGGGATTTGCCCAGGGCCATGCAGTTCACTGAGAAGATTTACATGCAGACATCAGGAAACCTGAACAAACAGGCACAGCAACCTTTGGTTTCCTAAGAAAGCCAGAATTCCAACACTAATGAAAATCTTATCCCACTGGTACAGTATAAGAGCTTAGCCACTTACTAACAGCTGACTCTCCTTTGGCCAACGAACTTATTTAAGTCTCAGGTTCCTCAACTGGAAAATGAGGTGATAATGTTTGTATCTTGCAAGTTTATTGCAAATATTATATTTGTAAAGCATTAGCAGAATGGGTAATCAATAAAGGTAGATATTCTGACCTCTGCTAAATAAGAACTCCTTAATTTTTGCCCTTTAAATTCCTAAGTTCAATCCTCCCTAGCCTGTCCTATTCTACATAAACTCTATTCACTCCTCAGATCTTTGTAACTAGTTTTCTATAACTAAGTCAATTTTACATACTCCATAGTGCTCTCAATAAGGATCACGAAGCCCTGTTTATCTTCACCAAGGACCTGCTGAAACAATAATTACTAACTCTACAGAGGAGATCTTGAGTCAAGCATATTGATACTGAATTTAAGTCTGTGTTCTACCCTGTAGTGTATAAAGCACTTCTTTGCTCCCCAATTTTTCCATTTGTAAGACTGTAATAAAAGTTTTACATAATTCACAGGTTAGATTGTGAGATTCAATGAGATAATGTATGTGCTTGGTATGTAATAAGAATTTGAAGACCTAAAAGATCCCTGAAGATCTAATCTAAACACTTTGTCAAATGAGGTAAGTGAAGCCTAGAGGGTAGGCAAGCAATCTAGGGCCATGTACCACTAGCCTATCATGTAGTACATACCTATTTATAAACACCGTTTTTACCATTTCCTGCCACATTGCTATACATTTATCTTTTGTACTGGGAGGAAAGAAAGAAGTCTTCAGTCCTTAATGATACATGTATCACACTGCTTGTAAAACTCAGATGTCACAGTGTGAGGAGAATCCATGGCAACCATGTAAACCAGACGGGCAGCAATAAGAAGCACCTGACTTAATGCTAGTGTAATCATTTGTCCTCTTACATGAACATCCATTTTCCTGTACCACTTAGAACACCAAAGAAGGGAATGTACACTTTGGAAACCAAATTCAATTTAAGCTGCCATTCAAACTCAGATTCAGCCCTATTCCATCTGCTCAGATCTGAACAGAAGGCTAATTTGTGGCTTCTGCCAATGGACAGGCATGAATGAGCTTCAGGGTCCTGGAGTTTGACTAACCTGAGTATAGAAGGCAGATGATGCTGTGCGTGGGCTGCGAACAAATTCCATAAAGAAGGCCCCATCCTGAAGTCAGAGGAGGAAGCAGCAACAGCAGCAGCAGCAGCAGCAGCAACAGCAGCAGCAGCAGGTGCAAGGTAGCAAGGAAATGGGAGTGTGTACCAGTGATTAACCATCAGAAGAAGCAGAGGTGGATGAAGAACAAAACAAGAGGAGAAACAAGGACACATGAGGGAAATGGAAGGAAAATTAAGAAAGAGAGAGACAGATGAAAGAGAGAGAGAGAGGGAGGGAGAGAGGGAGGGGGGGGAGAGCCACCACCCAGGATAATATCGAAATGCAAAGCACGAGCAGGAACTTAAACCTGCTCAGGCACAATATTCTAAATGCACGGGAGAAAGCGACTGGGTCAGAAGGGGTATCCAAGCTGCTTGTGTTTCCTGACAGCATGGCGTGGATGTTTCTGCCCCACATATAGCTCTGAAACATATTCAGACCTATGCAGGGAAACAGGCCATAGAGTCACTTGGCTGGGATCGTGGAAAAAAGGAAATAGTGGCCAATCCTGGTCTCTTCACCTGCCTGGATGACCAGCAGGTTCCTGGGAGAGAGACACTGAAGCATAAAATTTCTTCTCCCTACTACTGAACATGGCAGCCAGATAGGAGAAGGGGATTCAGTCTTCTGAGCACACAGTGGGTACAAAAGGAACCATAACTTCTTCACCACTGGTTGTGTAATAAAATCATAAAGAAGCCGAGAGGTTAAAAAAGAAGCACTCATTTGAGGCGCTTCCTCAAACCATCTTTCCCATCCCACACTATTCATGTGGGCTACACATGGTCATGTATGTGAAATAAAAATGGCACAGTGAACTATTCCACAGACCCTCTGTCTCTTAAGATCTTGTTACTTTTGATGCTTATCGCTGCAATTCAGGAGCGGCACCTGACCAAGTTTCTTGCTTTCCTAAACTTTTTCTTCAGTTTGAGAAGCAGAACTTCTGAGTACGCCAGCATTTCATAACATTTTGCTTTTTCTTACCTAAATTTGGGAATCAACAGCTAGCAATACTGACAGCTGTGTATGGACTTCAGTGCTGAACTGGAAGGAAAGTATTGGAAGCAATATATCTGGTCTGTGGTGCATATTACCCTTAACATCCGTGACTTTATAATTTCTTATTTTCAGTCCTGTCTTTGGCACTGTTTTTAATCTTAAAAGATGACAATATGTAAAGGTTTGTAAAAAAACAAAAAATTATTGGGTGGCATGTAGGGGACTGAGGTATCTCTTGTCCCTTCTCTGACAGAACACATACAGCAGAGGTGTCAATGATGTTGAGATTTATGCACACAGGAATGAAAACAAGAGAAAAGCTCTTTCTTGGCCAACAGAATGATCAGAGGTCCACAAATGATAGCTTGGAGGCCAGATCTGCTGAGCCGTCTGGGTTTTTTTATTGCTTGTAAATGAAGAACGATTTTCACAATTGTAAGCAATTATAGAAATAATCATTAAAAGCCTTGCTTTGTCTTTTGAACCAAATAGCCTGCAATATGTATTTAGGATTGCTAACCTCTGCTCTATGAAGTCTACAAACTGCCTGCAGATTTGGTTCATAATTTGTTTCAGATTTTAATCCCTCCATCCCAGTAATATAATTCTAGTAATTTAGGAAGAGAAAATAATCAGATATGCGATCAACTCATTACTGTAACAAGTTCATTGCTGGGTATGGTGGCAAACACTTGCAATCCCAGCACTCTGGGGAGCTGAAGCAGGAGGACCGCAAATTTGAGCTTAGATGAGGAAAATCAGGGTTCCATCTCAAAATAAAATTTAAAAAATTCTGAACTCATAAAAGGCCTCTGAGATGAATCCTGCCACTAAAAGTAGAAAATTATTATACCATTATTTATAATTATGATGACCTGTAAACTATAAAAAAAAATTATAGGATGGTCAAAATCTGTCTTAAAAGACAGAAATCAGCCAGATACATTGACACACACCTGTAATCCCAGAACTCAGGAGGCTGAAGCAGGAGAACTGTCGTGAGTTTAAGACCATCCTAGGCTACATAGTGAGTTCACAGCCAGCCTAAACTATCTAGAGTGACCCTATTTCAAAGAGCAAAACAAAAGTAAATTCACATTATGAAATGAAATATTATATAGCGTACATGTGTGTGTGTGTGTGTGTGTATGTGTGTGTGCCCATGTGTATGTGTATGTGACACTGAGAATAAAACCCAGAGCCCTGCACATTCTAAGTGTGTGCTCTATACATATGCAAGCTTCTGAGTTCAATCCCAAGCATCACACACACACAAAAACCAGCCCTTTGAAAAATACTGACACAAAAAACTTTTCTGATACAAAGTGAAATAAACAAATACAGGAATAGATATATAATTTTGGCCACGTTTTTGAGAAATAAAATACATCCACTGAATCTCTTTTACCTCCCAGTAGCAGAGACCAAAAAAAGAGACTATACACTCAGCTCATACTAGGAGATCACAACAGAATAATCTTAAATTGTGAATTTCTCAGGAGACAAAGTTGAAGCTCAACTTCATCATCTTAAAAGACAAAAAGTCTAACCCAAGTCTAACCTTGACTTCTCTACTGTCTATACAGTACTTGTTATTTTCTACCAAGGCCTAAAATCTGAAGGGGTTTTGTTTGTACTCCTCACCCCATGATCTTGTTTGACTATATTTCTAGGAATCTAAGAAAACAGACAGGATTTCTATTATCAAAGAGTTTTTTAAAAAAATAAATAAATGAGCTCTTGTAGAAAGTACTTCAGTAACTTTCTACTCCTGTGTGGGAAAGCTAACAATGATGGCAAAGGATCTCTGGCAGGCCAGTGCTAAAACTCAAGCCAGATCTGGAGTTTGACTGTTTTATATCTGCACTTAACTATAAATTAACTTTCTTAGTATGGTAAACAAAAGGATACCCTTAATAAAGATATAATAGATTCTTAAAAGGGGGAGAAGTAGAATTCACTGAAAGCCTTAGCACAGTCAATGCTAAACTTGAACAGCTTCCCTCTCTACCCCCTACATGGGTTTCTTAAGAGTACATGGCAGCTCCCTGATGCAGGGGCCCCCTTTACCTTTCTCGGGCTGTCCATGTAGGTGGGAGTCATGGTAACACTGCTGCTCTCCGCTGGCTGGGCAGAGCTCTTTCCACCATGCACAGCTGGCTGCTGTTCTCCTAGGCACCTAAAAGAAGAATGCAAGACTGCTACTTGCTCAGAGCTCCCTGGTAAAGGATCCACATGAAGACAACTCTGTTGCTGTTATCTCTGAAACACACACACGTCTGCCTTGTTCTGCCTCAGGCCCTATATGACACTCTTAATTTCATTCATAATCTTGAAAAATTATTAGTTCACCATAGTAAAATAGAAAACACTTCAATATAAAAAGCAATTCTGTCAGGGTCTGGTGCCATGTCTCATTTTAAAAGGGCAAACATGGTTTGAGTGACTACCATGAATACTACTTTTTAGGCCCCTGGGAAGATTTTTCTTCAGTTTTTATTACATCCAAAGCAAAAGGTACCCGGCAGGATGGCTCAGTGGTCTAAAGCGCCTGCTTAGGAAAGTTTAGGCGGCTGCAGGGACAGCAGTTCTTCGATCCCCCGCACCACATGCTGCGCCAGCCCTGCCCTCAGGGCAGGCTGAGCTGGCCATAAAAATAAATAAACAAACAAACAAACAAACAGACAGACAAACAAAAGTTCTGAAACAAAAAATAAAATAAAATAATTAAAAATAAAATAAAATTCATGGTATCAAACCTCTACCTTCTTCCCTGGACTGACCAATACATATCCATTAAAAAAAAAAAAAAAAGCAAAAGCTCAGCCAGGCACAGTGGCACATGTCTGTAATCCCAGCACTTGGAGGATAACACAGAAGGACTGATCCAAGTTTGAAGTCAGCCTTTGGTTACACTGTGAGTTCAAGGCTAGCCTGCAGTGCATAGCAAGATCCTGTCTCAAAAAAACAAAAACAAAACCACATTCTAAGGGGTGAAGAGAGGGGAAGGAAATGGGAAATAAAAGAAGCAAGGTATATCTTGTAAAGGTACAAATCCCTGACGATGAATGTTATTACTACATATATCTAAAAAATATCAATGACAGGTATGGCCAAATAGCTCAGAGGATTAAAGCGCCTACAAGCAGGCACAGGAGCTGCGGGCTTAATCCCTGGGCCTGCTTTGCTGGCCCTGCCCCCAGGGCACACTGAGATGGCAATTGAGCCTGAGGCAATTGCGACTGGGCATGGTGGCACACATCTGCACTCCCAGCTCTTGGGAGGCTGCAAACAGGTGGAACACTAGAGTCTGATTTAATAGTGAGACCCTGAACACCCTGTAGACCCATCCCTAGAATACAAAAAATATATAAATAAATAAAATACACCAATGACATTTTATTTATTTATTTATTTATTTATTTATTTATTTATTTTTGTCTTTTTGAGACAGGGTCTCGCTATGCAGTTCAGGCTGGCCTTGAGCTCACTTTTGTAGCCCAGGCTGGTCTCAAACTCGCACCAATCCTCCTACCTCAGCCTCCCGAGTGCTGGGACTACAGGCGTGCGCCACCACGCCCGGCACCAATGACATTTTTAAAAAGCACATGCTAAAAATTAGAGCTGCTTTAACGCAGAATAAAGTGTAAATAGGGGAAATGTTAATTTTATATATTTTGAAGGGATTTATGCTATTCTTTTCAGCTTATATCCCTAGAATGCACAGATCCAACAGACATTATCACATAACATAACACAAATACAATTTTCTCATGCCATCTTATTCTACCTCATTTGAATGCATTTATGCATACCCTTTATCTTTTCCAAAAGTTTTCCACACTAAAACTGTCAACTATTTTAACTTAAATTATATTGTTTTAACATATCAATTTGTTCTTATCTGGTAAATTTCAGAAGGCTCATATTATAACCTTAAATGCTTTATTACTATTATAAAATATATAGAATTGTCTGTCAGTATCTGATAAGTTTTGGTTTTAGGACTCCCCTATCATACTAACATTTGCAGGAATTCAAATCTCTTATATACCCAGTATAGAATTTATATAAAACTTACGTATATTATCCCAGACACTTTAAGATATTTCTAAGGTACTCATAATACCAATACAGTATAAGTGCTATATAAATACTTAATTCATATTGTTTAGTGAATAATGACCAAAACAGTCTTTAAATGTTCAGTACAGATGCAGTTTTTCTCCCTGTAGTATTTCTGACCTACAGTAGATTGCTTTAATAAATACAGCACCCACAGATATGGAGGACCACGGTGCTGTGTGGCTGACGGTACCACCTAGATGCCTCAGCAGTGGCTTGTTGCCCTGACAGTTGAGAGGAGTCTTGAGGCAGCTCAGCTGCTGGTGTATCAACTGACACCTCCACTGCAGAGCAGCCTGGTCTAAGCTTACATCCACTTCCTGAGATGCCACAAAAACAAATGAGCAAGAGCATGTGTGCGCATGTATGCAAGCCAAGCCTATCACGCTGGCATAACCTGGCTCATGTGTGTAGGCTGTGCTGGCTCTTGCACTCACCTGGAGCCCCTTGAGACTATCAGTGAGCCAGTGCTATAGCTCCGTCTCTCTCTGTGCTCATTCCTGTACCTTCCTACTCACTCACACAGGATGAGTCCAAAGTCTGCTTAATAAACAGTCCACAGGGCCAGCGAGATAGTTCAGTGGACTAAGTGTCTGCTTAGCCAAGCACAGTGACCGGGTCTTGATCCCCAGCACCATATGCCACACAAGCCCTGCTGCCCCAGGGAACACTAAGCCTGCAACTGAGTACAGGCACAGCGACGCACACCTGTAATCCCAGCAGTGAGGAGGCTGAAAACGGAAGGAAGGATCACTATGAATTTGTGCTGTATAGTAAGGCCCTGTACCAGATACATTAAAAAAAAATTATATGTATATAAAATAAATAGAGGCCCAGGGAGATAGCTCCATGGTACAAGTACATATCAGGCAAGTGCAAGGTCGTGAGTTTGAACCCCAGTCTCACAAAAAAAAAAAAAAAAAAAAAGCAAAATAAATAAGTAAATAAAATAAAATAAATAGCTTATACACAGACTCAAGTCTTCCCTCTTGGAAACCCAACCTGCAATCTTTCTCAACTTAAATTCTGATTTTTATTTTATTTTTTGTAATCCTAGAGATTAGACCCAGGTCTTCATGCATTCTAGGCAAGCACTCTACCACTGAGCTATACTCCCAGAACTAATTTTGACATTTTTATTAACCATCATGAAATAATCTCACACCAGGTATTAAAAATTGGTTTCTACATGAACCTGTTACTCTCATAATTTTTTTTTAATTTTTGAGACAGGGAACTATTATATTTCAGACTGCCTCATATCTGTGATTTTCATGCCTCAGCCTCCTAAGCACTGGGATTACAGATGGATGCCACCTAAATTTTTTTAATTATAAAAATTCAAATACACACAAACACACACACACACACACACACACACACATATATATATATATATATATATATATATATATATATATATATATATATGAAACCCTACACACCCGGCCACTAAAATTATATACTTAAAGACAATCTTGTGTTACCAATAGCCCTTATCTACTCACACCAATCATTTTAAAGCAAAACACATGATATTACTTTACCCATTAACACTGCAATAGCTTTAAAAGAAAAACTTGCAGGGTTGGGGATATATCTCAGTGGCACAGCACCTGCTTGGCAAGTACAAGGTCCTGAGTCCAATTCTTGGGGGGGGGGGATTTCTAAAAATCACAGTTTATGTATGTGTATATGTATGTATTTTAGTACAGGAAAAATTTTCGTATCATATATCTCCTCCAATGTCTCAAAGAAAAAAGAAATTTACATTTTGTTTGTCCAAACAAGGTTCTACTAAGGTCCTTTTGTTTTGGTTAAGTCACATGTCTTAATTATTTCTTAAGGTATAAACCCCTCTCATCTCTACTTTTGCATTTATTTACTGAAGCCTTCTTCTAGCCTGAGCAGAAACAGGCTTCTTGGTGCATACTGAATGGATGACTCACCACAATTAAAATAAGATCCCTTCACCCCCAGCTTCACACCTCTCCCAGCAACATATGTTCCTTCTTCTCCTTTCCAGTGGGAGAAGTCTACCATTTGTTCCACAGAGAAGCTGGCAGGTAGAGCTCTGGGGTCTTTCCTGAATCCAATAAAGATACTTGGGCAGATAACACAGTGCCCTCAGTAATGAGCCCAACCAGCCCCTGCTTTCCTTCTCTTATCTGCTCTCTCTTAGATACCCTGCTGTGCTCACACTATTCTTTGTGTCCTTTCTTTTCTATCAATCTTCATCGTCATCGTCCTTGCACCTACTCACCAAGGCTTCCTATACATAGGGCTCATCTTTGGAAAAAGAAAATTACTTCTCCCAACTTGATATTAAAAATTTCCTGTAATTTTTTAGGGGGACTATAATATACTTTGATTCTTTTGTTCTTGTTGCTGTTAATAAGTAGGGAGGGAGAAACCAGTATTCAGAAGGCAGAGGCAGGAGGACTATTTCAAGTTTGAGGCCAGCCTGGACTACATAGAGGGACACTGTCTCAAAACAACAAAAAGCTCAACTTGGTGGCATACATCTATAATCCCAGGACTCAGGAGCTAAAGCAGAAGGATCACTGGGAGTGAGGCTAGCCTGGACTACACAGTGAGCTCAAGGTTAGCCTACACTCCAAAGCAAGACCCTGTCCCCCACCCCATCCAGAAAAGACACTGTTCAGACACACATGCTAAAATCTACAAATGAAGGGATATAATATCTGGAATTTGAGAAAATACAAGGAAAGAGATGAGTGGAATATAAATAAAACAAGATTGAGTTGATGGGTAAAGAGGACTACTAGTCTGTCTACTTTTTCTCATCTGTGTGAAATTTCCCATTAAAACAATTAAAAAAAAGAAAGGATTTCTCCTGCTATGAGACTGTGTAAGGATGGTCTGGCATGCAGCTTCCCACACTGTGTTTCCAACTGCACCTCCCACCATACCTCATGCTCTTTCTCTTGTTCCTGTTGCTTTCTGAAAGTCTAACATATACAGATTCCTGCTGGGTGTAGCACAGAATCTCATACTAGAGAGACAAACTTCTAGTCTCCCCTAAAGCCCTTCTAGCTTGCAACTAGAGGTCCCCTCAAAGCTTCATGTGGTCATAGGTGGGGCTCTTTGGAGCTGGCTCCATCTAGCATGTGAGATGCTGGAATAGGGATGTGATGCTTGGACTAAGGGTTCCCCACCCTGGGTGTGAGTGCTATCGGGAAACCTAGATGAAACATAAAGGCCGGCTTTGTTGCTGCTGCTGCTTCTGTTGCCTTCTGCCTGCCCTGCTCTGAAATGAACTATTTCTCCCTTGCAGTGCTCCCTGTACCATGCCACCCTTTCTTGAAGCCAGCTGACTACAGACTGAAGCCTTTACAAACTGTGAGCTATAATAAATCTTTCTTCCTTTAAATTAGGGTGCTGGGTATGTTATCTCAGCAATGAGAAAAGTAACTAAGACAGGTTTGTACACATTTGTAATTGTAGCCTTGTTGACCTATTTCATGTTATTCTACATTTTGCTCGTTATTAGGCTGACTTTGTTTTTCTTTTTTGTTCTTCCTCTTCTTCCAACCCCCTAATATGAGAGATTAAAGCTTTTCTAGTGAATTTTATTTTTCTATTTTGAGACACAGCCTTGCCAAGTCACAAAGTTGTCCAGGCTGGACTCAAACATTTAATTTCCCCCTCCCCGCTTTATCTCCTAGAGTGCTGAGATTACAGATGTGCAGGACCATACTCAGCTCCTGAATTTCTCTCCATATAAATAAACATCTTCTTAATTACAAGCTCCTTGCAGATGGAAACTGTATTTCACACTCCTCACAGGAGTCAGACACTGAAAGCCCTCAGGAACTATAGGGTTGAGATACTGCCTTCTCAAACAGGCACTTACTTCTGATTTGCCTCCATCTCCAGCAAGGCAGACAGAGCTGAGGTTCCCTTCTTTCCAACTGGGGGGCCTGCTGATTCCAGGGTGTGTGTGGAGATGGGCCCGGTCATCTGCAAGCCTTTCATAGCAGTCCCTTTCTACATGAGAGACGAGAAGAAATGAAGCCATTAGCCCAACCTAGCTCTCTCAATGCACACCAGTCAAACTAGGGCCCAGCCTGCTGCATCTTCACGCCCTCGGAAACCGTATTAACACAGTCAGGGAACACAGGTTCTGAATGTAGTGCAGAAGAAACTGAGGCTCAGAGAGCTTAAGCAATTTACTCCAAATGCCACAGGAGCTGGAATGTACACTCCAGTTGTCTCATTTCAAAATCAACACTCTTTCTGTATAAGTTCTCTTAGAAGTGTTCCCAATCGTAAGTGCTGCTGTATACAAAAAGCAGCTGGCATGGAAGAATATTTAACTTAAGATTAAAAACAAAAAAAATAAAAATAGGAGCCCAGCAGGATG
The DNA here is from genome assembly GCA_004027025.1 of Myocastor coypus. Taxonomy (NCBI): domain Eukaryota; kingdom Metazoa; phylum Chordata; class Mammalia; order Rodentia; family Myocastoridae; genus Myocastor; species Myocastor coypus. The sequence continues at coordinate 50,820 of PVJA010003333.1, forward strand.
GCTCAGTGGTCTAAAGCGCCTACAGGCGGCTGCAAGGACCTCGGTTTGATCCCCGGCACCACATGCTGTGCCAGCCCTGCCCTCAGGGCAGGCTGAGCTGGCCATAAAAATAAATAAACAACCAAACAAAAGTTCTGAAACAAGAAAAATAATAAAATTTAAAAAATAAATACATAAAAAATAAAAATAGACTGGTAACACAATACTATCAGGCAATTAAAAATAATTTACTGATACTAAAACAACTTGGCTGAATTCCAAAGCATAATTCTGGGAGGAAGCAGCAGCCTCAAACAGTATCATATTATATGACTTCATTTATATGACTTTTGTGAAAGAAAAAAGTATTTTTTTTTAAATTTTATTTATTTATTTATTTATCTTGTTTCAGAACCTTTGTTTGTTTATTCACTCATTTTTATGGCTGGCTCAGCCCACCCCGAGGGCAGGGCTGGCGCAGCATGTGGTGCCGAGGATCGAACCGCAGTCCCTGAAGCCGCCCAAGCCTTCCCATGCAGGCGCTTTAGACCACTGAGCCATCCCGCCAGGCCCAAGAAAAAAGTATTATGATGGGCAGTGGTTGCTGAAGGATGGAAATGGTAAAGAATATGATTGCCAAAGGTAAAATGATGGTGCTCTGCTTGAGGTGAAGTTCCTTTGAAGAATTGTCTCTGTTCTGTACCCTGACTATAGTAGTGACTGAATAAATCTATATACATTTATTAAAATTTAGATACTTGCCAGGTATCTGATTCAAATTTTTTAAAATTTAGATACTTGTCTACATGAGCATATGCATATGCTTACAGACATACACATAAACATAGGTCATGTATACTGTATGTTAATTAATTTATTTATTCTTGTTTCCGAACTATTATTTGTTTATTCACTTATTTTTATGGCCGGCTCAGCCTGCCCTGAGGGCAGGGCTGGCGCAGCATGTGGTGCCGGTGATCGAACCGCGGTCCCTGCAACCGCCCAAGCTTTCCTAAGCAGGTGCTTTAGACCACTGAGCCATCCTGCCGGGCCCCACTGCATGTTAATTTAAACAAAACGATTCTGAGTCCTAGACTTGCCCTTTATTAGCTGGGTGGCCTCAGACATCCCATAACCCCCCACAAGTTCCACTTCCACATAGTAGTATGTGACTAAGATAAAGGACAATAGTACTGGAAACTCTACAAATGATATGAGCAAGGAGGGATTGCAGCTATAGGCCTCCTGAGAGTTTCTACTCAGCAACTCAACACATCACAGGCAACTGGCCCTACACTTGGCCCTACTTAGGGAAGCACAAAAAGTCTCTGTCCTCAGCTAGAGAGTGGGGTAAAGGCCATGGTCACCTCCTACTCACTGTCTGCACCTTACCCTCCCTCCTTCACCTTGAAGCAGAGAATACACTGTCTGTGATTTAAGACAAATTTTGAGCAGTTGTGGGATAAACAAACTGATGAGAGGATCCTGAGAGAGGAAAAGGAAGATTCTGCGTCCCAACCAAGAGCAGTACTTAAGAAGCACTAGATGCTCCAAGACTCTGTACCCGCATCATGCGATCTGAACGATGCCGCCTGCGGATCCTGTTCAAGCCCTCTACAAAACGGATAAAGCCATCCAAGAGCTGCCATTCATCCTCATCTGCACGGGGTCTGTCCCCATAGATGTCGCAGTGGGCCTCCCCCTCTGTGATGCGCTTAGTGGCAGTGACACAGGCTGGCAGCAGCAGGAAGCGAGTCCTCCAGAACTTCAGGGACTCAATTAAGCTATAGAAAGCCAATGAGAAAAACATGATCAGGTTAATGTTTAGTTGTTTGATCAATCTTATATACCTATATGTATTAATCTAAACTGATCCGATGATGAAAATATGTAATATAACCATTGTTAAATTTAAACAATAAAAGAATTGAAAAAGAAAAAGAAAAACACGATCAGAGTACTCTCAGCAAATTTCCTCTGGAATCGGTGTATGAGGGTCCATCTCCTAACAGTACATGTTCATCTAATGCTACAACTCATGGTTTCGTTTAAAAAAAAAAAAAAAAGCCTGGAAGACAGTAGAAGTCACTTTTACTTTAATCCCAGGATGTCAAGATGCATGTATATACCCAAGTCCAGTGTAGTGGTGGCTGGACGCCATCACAATCATAAATCATACATAAAGGGCAAAAATTAAAAATGATATGCCATGGTGGGGCATACCTATGATGTCAACACTCAGGAAGCTGAGGCAGGAAGACAGCCATGAGTTCAAGGCCAGCCTAGGCTACATAGTGAGTTCAAAGTCAGCCTACACTATGTAGCGACACCAAGAGACACCAAAGATACTAGCCAAGTAGACAAAATGATAAGAACATGATCAGCACTAACATTTGTACCAACAGGCACATCATCACTGAGATGTCTTTTTTTTTTAATTAAGTAAAAAACATATAACAAAATGGACCACTTCAACTAATTTCAAGAGGCATTAAGTGTTCACATTACTATGTAACCATCACTATTATCCATCTCATCACTATTTTTAATCCATGAAGATGTGCTTTGTTCCCTTTGTTCCCTCCCTCCCCCCCCCCACCCCGAAGACAAAACAGATACATTGGCTTTGGAAAAAAAGGACAGAAGTACTAAAATACTCATATACCCAAGGCAGCAAGAACAAAAAGTCAGTCTTCATTCTGACCTGAAATCCTCAGAACCTGCAGAACAAATATACTGGTCTAAGTAATTCCACTTGTATTCCTCCAGCCGCTCATGTGAGAATTCTACCCAACAGGAGACAAACTCTGAGTCTGAATGCGAAGGGCAGAGACTGTAGGTATAATGGATCTGAGCAGATTCATATGGGTATCTGAAAAATACAGAGCATATCTACATGTTCAAAAGAGAATACACACACACACACACACACACACACACACACACACGCACACATTTTTTTTCTCTTTCTTTATTGTCTCAAAGCACTCATAAAGTACTATCCTTGGTATTTTACCCTCAAGTATGGTAACCAGTTCATCCCTGAGGACTGAAACAGAAACTTCTAACTTCTTAAGCCTTTTCATTCTTTTCTGCTCTATTTTTAATTTTAATTGGCTTCATATGAATCACACTAAACATCATTAGCTAAATTAAATTCTTTTTGGAAATAGATGTTATAACCCTAAAATAACCTCAGAATTCTCTTAAAACAAAACAAATACTCCAAAGGAAAATCAACCACTCAACTTCCTTGATTTAAACTTTGTACTCTACACATAATTTGGTTTGCATATATAATTCAAGATGGTAGTTGAAGACCTTAATTATCAAAGGATTTACTTGGGAAGGTACCGCGTCACTGTGATCATTTTGTCCTTCAGAGTCACTTTGTGGAAAGTTCTGCCCATACTCAGCCAATACTGGTCCTCTTCCTCAGGGCGGTTTCGAGACACAAGGCCTAACAGAAAAAATGAAAACAACTTCCATCTAGTTGAGGCTCATTTCTACAATAGAAAAATGTATCTCTCCCATACAGAAAAGGATATAGAAAAGGAAAAATAGAAGAGACATAATTTAGGGGGAGGCCATTTCAGGGAAGAAAGTTATTTCTGGCTTAAATAAGTCTAGATGTTGGCAGATTTGATGCCAGTAATCCTAGCACTTGGGAGGCTGAAGCAGAACTGCCATGAGTTTGAGGACAGCCTAGGCTACCTAAACTCAAGTATCACCTCCTCAAAGAAGCTGTGCCTGACCCTCCAGACACGACTGAATCTCATCTTTGACTTTTCTCTCACAGTATTTATCATGACATGAAGGGGTTTTTCTGGTGATACTGGTGATTGAACTCAAGGCTTTTGCAACTGAGCTATACCCTCAGCCTTTTTTTTTTATCTTAACTTGTTATTTTATTTTGTATTAGACATGATCAAAATTGCTAAGTTCCCCTGTTTGGGCTTCAACTTAGAACAGTACTGGGACTACAGGACAATATGTAATTTTTTATAGTTTCATTGGTGTTATTTTCCCCAGTTGGACTACAAATACCTTCTCTGAGTAGAAATTTCAAAGGACACTGCAGAATGAGTGAATGGATATTTATTGATCCATGCTGTCGCAGTCCAGGCCCTGTGGTTTCCACTCTGGATGATGAACTAAGCACTGAGACACATGCCTGTAACACCAGCTGCTCAGAAGGCAGAGGAATTAGGATTGCCAAGTTCAAGACCAGTCTGGGCAACTCAGCAACACTATCTCAAAATAACTCTAAAAGGGGAAGAGAGACATGAGGAACATGGCAGTGGAAATGTAGCTCAGGGGTAAAGTACCTGTCTAAAAATAAAAAATAAACAAACATGCAAATAAATAAATAAATAAATAAATAAATAAATAAAATCAGAAATAGTCTTGGCACTGAAAAAGGTTAACATTCAATAGGTCTGGGGCCAGGGAGATGGCTAGTAGAATAAGTGCCTGCCTGGCAAGTGCAGGGTCCTGAATCAATCTCCAATAACACAAAGAAAACAAAAGAAAAGAAAGGAAAGGAAAGGAAAGGAAAGGAAAGTCTGGAAAATGAACAAATATCCGAAGATTTCAAAGAAAATACACAGGAAGGCCAAAGCTCCACCTATAAACAAAAAGCCTAGTCCAGAAGACCACTAAACTCCTAATAGGTCTTCACTTCTTTGATTCTCTGGCCAAAGGAGCAGTAACAGAGCCAAAGATGACCTGAGGCTTTGCACTGAGTATTAAAGAAAGTGACAGTCTCATTAGCAACAGGGAGGAAGCAAAAGCCTAAGACAGCTTGATTATTCTAGGAAGTGATTACTGTTTTCTGATTCTAAGCAACCACATTTAATTCCCTTTGTTACATTTATTTTAGAAGAGCTCTGCCCAGCCTGGCTTTTATTCAATTAGTGTAAACCACCAATTTTTTGTTACTTATTAGCTTCTATCATCACAGATGACCCATTACTGCTTCAAGTAAGTCTGCCACCAAGCTTCAGTAATAAAAGAAGGAAAAGATAACGACAAAACCAGGATAGGATTTAAAAAAAAGAAATGTAATGTTGGGTGTGGTGGTGCACACCTGTAATCTCAGCACTCAGGAAGCTGAGGCAGGAGGATCTCTATGAGGTCAAGGCCAGTCTGTACTTCATAAAGAGTTCAAGCCCAGCCTGAACTACAGGAGATACTGTCTCAAAAAAAAAAAAAAAAAAGTATAAAATTCAGGGTAAAGTAGAATCTGAGAACATGCTATATAACAGATAATCTAGAAATAAATATTCATAAATATTCATTTCTAGATTTAGAATATTCAATGTACTTGGATGATTCAGTAACAGCTATTCCTAAGCACTGTCCAAGTTAGGGTCTACCATTCCTGAACCTGATCATATCCTCTTCCTTAAAAGAAGAGTTGTAAATTAAAGAGAATGTTCAAGATAAATTTGTACCTTATACATCACACAAAGTAAAAAAGGATTTTTTTTATGTTGAAAAGGATCACCCCTAAATTTATCTACTCTCTACTACCTCTCAAAACCTACTCAAATTTAGTGGAAATGAAGGAACATAAAGAGAAATACTCACCTCGGCTATAGAGTGGGCTGCTGCTTAGTGGGGGTGGGACAGCTGGGTTGGGTTTCTGGGCCTTGGGTTGCACTATGATTTGGTATCCTTGCATAAGACGCTGACAAATGAACTCTTCAAACACCTGTTGGGCTGTCATTTGCACACCTTCCTCATCCCTCCTGAGAAATAATTTTTCACATGAATATGTTTGACCTGAAGCACTGACATTTCAGCTTCCATAGTGCCATATTCTCCTCTTAACAATATGTAAGTCAACTTTTGGAGAAATAACTAGTTTATTTGTTTGTTTATTTATTTATTTATTTATTGTGGGACCAGGGTTTGAACTCACGACCTTGCACTTTCGAGGCAGGTACTTGTGCCAAGGAGCTATCTCCCCAAACCCCAAAATAACTACTTTAAAAAGGTGGAAAAGAATGGGCGATAGCTCAGCAGATTAAGTTAGGGACTGCTTAGGCAAGCACAGGGACCGAGGTTCAAGCCCCAGCACCACACACCATTTGGCCCCACCCCCCAGCCCCTCAACTCACCCCATACGCCTACTGCCACCCCCACCCCTGGCATGCTCAGCTGGCCACTAAGACCGGGCATAGTGGTGCAGGCCTATAATCCCAGCACTGGGGAAGCTGAAAACAGGAGGATCACTACAAGTCTGAGCTTCAGTGTGTGAGACCCTGCACCAAATACATATGAATGAATGAATGAATGAATGAATGAATGAGAAAGGTAATAGCCAATGCTCAAACAAGTGATCTTTAAAAAGATCAGATCTAGTGTGTTCAAAATAATTACAATAGAAAATATGAGAACTACCAGTGGGGAGAAATTGTTTTTACCAACACAATTTGAAAATAAAAGAGCTGGGCATGTTGGCACATGCTTGTAATAACAGAACTAAGTAAGGAGGCTCAGGCAGAAGGATTACAGTCAGTTCAATACCAGCCTGCATTACATAACAAGATCCTGTCTCCAGATAAAACAACAGTTCTTGCAGCATAAAATTTCTCAAATATTAAAAAAAAAAAAAAAAAAAAAAGGCAAGAAGATTATGAGTTTGAGCCCAGCCTGGGCAACTTAAATGATTTAGCAAGACTATTTCAAAATTTAAAAATATAAAAAGGGCCGGGGATTTAGCTCAGTGTGAGGGCTCTGAGTTCAATCCCCAATACAGAAGAAAAAAAAAAAAGACACAGGTTTGAGAGCTCAGTGTTCTGATACATATGTTTAAACTGCCCAGAACCCTTGAAAACAAAAATGAAGAGCCTTCTCTCTGACACCAACCTGTCCATGTCTGCTTCTGGGAGGAGATCATAGCAGCCCTCTGTGTAGTCATTCTGAAGGCCCTGACGATCAGGGAAGTAGTCGGTGGTGAGGGGAAGGCACGCCGGAGTAGTGAGAGACTTCCAGTCCACTCCAACTGTGCAACAGAAGCCTGGCACTACAGGGGGAGCAGACAGTGTCAGAACTGCCTCACATAACAGGGGGAAAGGTATGCACAGTCACCATGGCAGGTTTAGGACATGGTGGTTGTGAAGGGGAAAGGGAAGCGGGTAGGGAATTCAAGGTAAAAGGTGATAAAATTTCCAGGATAGGGAAAAAGAGGAAAGGGGGTGGGGCAGGGAGAAAGAGAGAGAGAAACAGAGTTTGTTAGACAATGCAGTGCACATGCTTATCCAATCCCATCATGCAAATGGGATTCACAGCTGATATTTTTTATTTTCTGCTGATCATGAGCTACAGCCGCAATGCCAATGAGGTTACTGCAGGGCAGGCAGGGTTGCATGTCAAAGCAAATCAACATTCCGAGAGCAGGCCAGAGGCTCAGACTGGAGCCTTTCCTGAGGACTGAAGAAAGGCTGGGTGGGGAAAGAAAAGCTCACCCTGATTTGGGAGCAAAATAGCACAAAGCGGCAGAAATAAGTACTTTCAGAATCACAAAAATTAACAGATTCTAAGGGGAGGAAGAAAAATCAAGGAAGGATGACTGAAAAAGTACAAGGCTGGACCTCTAAAGAGACAGTCTGACAATCTAGAAAGAAACTGCAAATTAACCAAGCAGCTGCTATACCTCTGAGTCTGTCTGGAATTATCTGCTCTTCGGGCTAAAGTATGGCTGGCAGCCCTGGCAGTGGAGGGTAGTGCTAAACATTGTTTGATGGTAAATGTTATCAGTCCACTCTACTCTTATCATCTGATGCCAGTGGCACCCTCTAGTGAAAACCAGAAATGTCCGCAGATATGTCCACCAAGTCTCCTGGAGAGCAAACTCTTAATCAGCTGAGAATCCAATCCAGCTGAATTAAAAAGCAGCGAGACAGCTCTATGGATTGGATGTGGTTTGTTCTCAAAAGTTCATGTGCTGGAGATTTGGTACTCGGTTGGGGGAATATAAGAAGTGTGCATTAAGAGGTGTAGGGCCCGGTGGGATGGGTCAGTGGTCTAAAGCGCCTGCTTGGGAAAGTTTGGGTGGCTTCTGGGACCACAGTTCAATCCCCGGCACCACATGCTGCGCCAGCCCTGCCCTGGGGCAGGCTGAGCCGGCCACGAAAATGAGTGAATAAACAGACAAAGGCTCTGAAACAAGAAAAAATAAATAAATAAATAAATAGGTGAAGCCAAAGGGGGATTATTGTGGATGGTGTCCTCAGTAAACAATTAGAATTCTTGTGGGATCCTGAAGTAGTTCTTGGTAGCCTGGCCCCTCCCTATGCTCTCACTGTTCCTGTGTTCTCTCCCTCCCCCATTCTGCATCACGACGCCATCTACTGCCATGGGGTACAGCCAAGAATGCTCTTGCCAGTCAAGGTACCATACGAGGAATTGCAGCCTCCCAAACTGAACTAAGTAACATTTGATAACATTACTCCATTTCTAAGAGAGAAAAACTAAAGATGTGTAATGCACGTGTACCACCTCCTGATGATGAATGTTATCATTATGTACTACAAACATGTACTAATAAAAAAAATTACTCAACTTTAGGAACTGAATTATCTTATTATTATATTAATATGACAGACCAACACGGGCATCTATATAAGTAAAGATTATTTTAACCTTTAAGGGCTTTTTTTTTTTTTTTGCCTTTTTTTGAGATAGGGTCTCGGTATGCAGTTGAGGCCGGCCTTGAGCTCACTTTTGTAGCTCAGGCTGGTCTCAAACTTGCACCAATCCTCCTGCCTCAGCCTCCCAGGTGCTGGGATTACAGGCATGAGCCACCACGCCCAGCTTATTTTAACCTTTAAGTAAAGATTTCTTTAAGTGGAGATTTTTTTTTTTTTTTTTTGTCTTTTTGAGACAGGGTCTCACTATGCAGTTCAGGCTGGCCCTGAGATCACTTTTGTAGCCTAGGCTGGTCTCGAACTCACACCGATCCTCCTGCCTCAGCCTCCCGAGTGCTGGGATGACAGGCGTGAGCCACCACGCCCGGTGAAGTAGAGATTATTTTTAAATCTCTGTAAGAGGAAACAAAACTTTGCCTCAGTCCTGTTGAGATATTCACTTACAACTGCACAGTGATATTCAGCTTACACCCTGGTGTAGGGCCTAGTGCCCCCTCAGCACTCAACACTGCCCTCAAATTTCTTTCACATGGATAAAGACTTGTGTGTGAAGACAAGGCAGTGAGAAGATGCTCCACACAGTACTACTAACTTAGATGATTTAACTGGCAACAGACCTAACTCCATGAGTCTTAGCAGGTCTAAGACAAAGTTTTATTTCCTCTTACACAGAAATATGATTATCTACTACTGGGAGTTTGATGTGAAATAATCAATTTACCAATCATATTTTGGGAAATATATTCCAAAGATATGAACTCAGAATTTCATGTTATAGGCTTGTATCTAGTAGCCTACCCAAAGCCTCAAATTTGGGGCCATTGGAAGGTGACTGGAAGTGTGATAATGGATTAGGCCAATGCTGGGTTTACAGCTGGGTGTAATACTGGGAGGAAAAGCTGATGAAAAGAGGTAGATCACCATGAGCATGGCCTGAAAAGATGCATATATACATGCCTCCTACCTCAATAGCACACTGCCCATTCTTCCTGGCTGCTATGAACTTTTCTATGCCTGCTAGGCCATGAACTTTCCCCAGCCATACCCATCTGCCATGTCACCCTACCAGAAGCCAGCAGATTGTAGCTTGCAACCCCTACAAGCTGTGGGCTAAAATAAACCTTCCCTTCTTTAATTTATGGCATCAGGTACTTTGCTCCAGCAATAAAAAAGTAACTAAGACATGAACTGAAAGAAAAAGTAGACCAACTGCACTGTTCACTACACTTGCTTTGTATAATACCACTAAAAAACTAGAAACCATTCCAAGTACTCACCAAGAAGAAATAATTAAAGATTAAATGTAGTAATACATTTGCTAGCAACATTAAAAACGGCTCAAAAAGAAAAAAAAAATGGCTCACAGGGACCTAAAGAAACAATGAAAGGGCCAGGGAGACAGCTCAGTAGAGTAAGCACCTGCCTGGCAAGACAAAAGGACTCAGTAATGTGTATTTATTGGTCACAGCCAAGTAAAATAAAATCTGTAGATTTTTTTTCTGCTGTCTTGCTGTCTTTTGTGTTTTTTTTCTCTCTCTCTCTCTTTTTTTTTTTTTTTTTTTTTTTTTTTTTTTGCGATAAGCATCTCACTATGTAGTTCAGACTGGCCTAAAACTCACAGTAATCTTCCTGCCTCAGCCTCCCAAGTGCTGGGGTTACAGACATGCACTACTATGTTCTCTTATTGCACAGCTTTCTGAATAGACAAGGATGATCAAAGTGACTGCAAACCAGCCAAACATTTTCAACTACAGGTGTGTAAAAGATTTCAGTAACAGTTTGTTATTTCATAGCCCTCAACAGCATTTATTAAACTCAGACCTAAACTAGCCTGGGAGTCTTTGGGAAATCTATTACCCTTACTGTGTGCCCCTGAAATACATATTAGACTGGAATCATTGGGCAATACCCCTTTTAATTTGAATCAGAGATCATAGTCCCCCTTTACCACTTTCTCTTCCTGTACATTAGATATCAGTAGACTTTTTACACTGCTCTTTCAAAAGGGCTTCCTCTGTTTCCTCACACACTGACCACCCCACACTACCCAGCATCCCCTCCTGTCCTCTCTTACTTGGGTCTGGAGAGGTGGAAATACTGTCCTCTGGAGAATCCTTATTCTGTGTCCTAGGATTCATACCTATGGAAAGACAAAAACAGCTTATCTGAATGAAGCTCCTTCTGCAAAAGACTTTTGATACTTATGGCCAAAAAAGTGCTCTATCAAAGCTAAAAATAAAAATGTGAACCAAGTGCCAGTTCTGAGCTGAGTTATTTCAAACAGCACAACGAATTCATCAAAGGAAAATGAACAATCTAAAATTTTGGAATAAGCCAGAACTTTACACTGTGTTTTATCAATACCTCTCTTTGCCTAATGAGACCTGCCTGATGAGTCCTAACAATTAACAAAGTAATTATTACTTATTTCTAAGAAAATGGACATATCTCAAAGTCAATTCAACTATTTAGGGCAATCTTTAGCAAATATAAAATGACCTGTATAAATCTAGTCCACTCCTCATTCATCTTTATCTTCTGGAATTTATCACCAAATCATGACTTTCTAAGACATGACATAACTATAAAAACTTACTATTTTCACAGACTAACCATGATTCTATCAATAGCTAAGATGAAAAAGCAGATATTCTCTAAAATTCAATTTATTGACTACACAAAATAGAACTGATTTTAAAATATGTACCATAGTCCCTTAAATGTCACTTAAAAACATATTTTACCACAAAATTATAACACAAAAAATTCACTGGAAAGCTCCTCAGCAAAAGTCAATAGTGACTGTCTCCAAGAAGAAGCTGGAAAGGGGGCACAAGGTCAAAGAGAACTGCGTCTTTCTGTATCATTAGAATCTTTAAAAACAAATACTTATAAATTCCTTGTGAGCCGGGCATGGTGGCTCACGCCTGTAATCCCAGCACTCGGGAGGCTGAGGCAGAAGGATTGGTGCGAGTTCAAGACCAGCATGGGCTACAAAAGTGAGCTCAAGGCCAGCCTGAACTGCATAGTGAGGCTCTGTCTCAAAAAGACAAAAAAAAAAAAAAAAAAAAATTCCTTGTGAAATGTCTGAAAAACAATTTTTTTGTTTTGTTTTTCTTTTAATAAGAAATTGCCCTGTGTTTTTTTTTGTTTTGTTTTGTTTTGTTTTTGTAGGACCTGGGATTGAACTCAGGTCTTTGCATTAGCCAAGCAAGGGCTTCTTCTACTGCGCTGTCTCCCCAGCCCCTGAAAAACAAGTTTTGACCTTGAAGAAAGTATTTATAAATCATATGGGGCAAAGGATTTGTATCCAGAATATATAGAAAACTCAAAACTTGAGGGCAGGTAAACAACCTAATGAGTAAAGTGGTAAAAGACTGGAAGAGATACTTCATTAAACAACATGTACAGAAGGTGAATGAGCACATAAAAAGATGCTCAATACCATTAGTCATTAGGGAAACAACAAATTAAAAACAGTGAGATATCATTACATACCTAATTGATTAAAATAACTCATCACAAAAAAGTAAAATAACTCATCACAGAAAATGACGACAAGGATATGAAACACCTAAAATCTTCAAACGGTGTTGATAGTGATGTTAAATGGTATACCACTTCGGAAAATAGTTTTAACATATATTTATCATTTAACCTAGAATTCCCACTCTTAGGATTTTACATGAGAGAAATAAAAACTTGTCTAAACAAAAATACGTTTATATACAATTATGTTAATGATTATAGCAGCTTCACCCAAAGTTGTCAAAATGTGGAGCATTTCAAATATCTAAGGACTAGGGAGATAGCTCAGTAGAATAAGCATTTGCCTGGCAAGTACAAGGTCCTGAGTTCAATCCCCAGTACCGCAAAAAAAAAAAAAAAGTATCAAATATCTTTCAGTTAGTGAAGGGATAAACTAAAATACATCCCATACAGTGCAATACTGTAGAATAAAGTTAATGAACTACCCATGGATGCAACAATTTGAGTGAATCGCAAATGCATTATGCTCAGTGAAAGCCAGAAGCAAAAAGACCAATGATGACAAACCTTTTAGAGATGACTGCTTCAACTACAACCTAAAACCCAAATCATAAAGTGCCAACACTACAATTAGGCCTGAATACTGAGGTTTTAGTTTAAGAAAAAAAAAAAAAAAAAAAAACCTCTTACATTAATATCTTGTCTTAAAAACAAATAATATATGTATCATCACCTTCCTACCATTACAATATACAATTCTGCGTAGGTGACATGCTGGGAAAAGTAAAACTACAAAGACTGAAAATAGATCAGTAGTTGCTAGGAGATGGAGAAGAGCTGGTTACAAAGAGAAAGCAGAAGGGCATCCTGGGGTATGATGGGAATGTTCTGTATCTTTTTTTTTTTGTTTTTTTCCCTTTTTTTGCAGGACTAGGGTTCAAACTCACAACCTTGCACTTGCCAGGCAGGCACTTGTGCCACAGAGCTATTTCCCCAGCCCCTGGAAAGTTCTGTATCTTGATGTATCTGTCGGTAGGAAAATGATTGAGTCTTTTAAACTCATTAAACTATATGCTAAAAATGTGAATTTTACGGTAAGTACATTTAAACATAAATTTTAAATTTTATTTTTATTTATTCATTTGGCAGCACTAGAGAGGGAATCCAAGGAATACTAAGCTACATTCCCACAGCTTTTTTGAGACAGGGACTCACTATGTTGTCCAGGCTGGCCTTAGCCTCCCAAGTCAATATGATAGATTTCCCAAGCTTGGATAAATTTCTTAATTTAAAAAGATAGCATCACTTGTCACAAAATAATTTTAGAATTTTCAGAACTTTTTATCGAACTACCTGCAGCAAACTTTTTAAAAATAACTACATTTCTTTTTTTTGTGGGACCAGGGTTCAAACTCATGACCTTGCACTTGCCCAGCAGGCACTTGTGCCTCGGAGCTATCTCCCTAGCCTAAAAATAACTACATTTCTAACCCAAAAGCTAAAACTTTCTGAGCTCTAATATGATACCCCGAAATTTTTGGATTTTGGATTTCAGGTATTCAGATTAAGGATGCTCAATCAGTAAAATTCATGCAAATATTCAAGAATATAAACAAATCTGAAATTTAAATACTTCTGGTTCCAATTATTTCTGATAAGGGTTACTCAATCAGTATCATACCAGAAAGTATAACTTACTAAGTGTGACAAATATAACACTTCTTTTTATTCAAACTCATAATAGCATAATGTCAATATGTAATAAGTATTAACCTTTTTCTACAGATAAAAATGAGGCTCTGCAAGATTGAGTACCTTACAGAAAACCACAGAATTGACAGACAGAATCTACATTAGATTCTTTCTACTCAATTTTACAGATGCTCTGTTTCTTGATTATCCATTTGAGGCACCAGTTTTCAGTTATAAAATGTTATCTACACTTTGACAAAAGCCAAAAGCCATCTGAAGCTAAATTTTCTGAAGAAAAACAAAAAAAAAATTATCTTGGCTGACAACATTCTCTTTCAGGTAAACAAAACAGAAGTTATGACACCAAGCATAGTGGCACATGCCTGTAATCCTAGGACTCTAATACTTATTCAGAAAGCTGAGGCAGGAGAATCACCATGAGTTCAAGCCCAGCCTAGAACTACACAGCACAACTCTAACTCAAGAAACCAGGGAAAAAGACATAAGGGTTTTTTTGTTTTGGTTTGGTTTGGTTTTAGCTTGGTCTGAGAACTTGAGAACTGCTACTGAGGGAATTATAAAACTGGTATTCCAAAGACAGTAACAGAATTACTAAATATGTCACCACAAAATCAGACCTGTCTTACAAATCAAGTGAAACCCTTATACTAATAAACAGTTCAACTGGGGCTGGAGGTATAGCTCAGTAGTGGGTGCTTGCCTAGCACTCATAAAGTCCTGGCTTCCAGCCCTAGTATTAAAAATAAACTTAAAAAAAAAAAAACAAATCACAGGTCAGACTATCTGACAGCTTTGGCTTTTTAGCTGACCTATATCATTTCTAATGGACAATATATTGCCTCTAATAGACGTATTTTACGGAAAAAGCAACTTAAAGAAATAAGTACTTTAAGGGCCTCTAAGAAGCTACTTGAGACCATCTCCTTGCAGGCTAAACCTAACAGATGGCTTATCAAACAGACTCTACTTTTGTCTTTATTTACTTTGTATACAGAGAACCCCAACAAACTAAAATGTTGTAAGACATGGTCAGATAGCTCTGCCTAACTCAACATTAAGAGTCTCACTGCTGAAGTTCAAAGCCAAACACCCAAGTGGAAAGCAAATGCTAAAAAGTCATCACAATTCTCTCTTGACTTCTGAGCAGAGTTGAGAAGTGTGAGTGGATTCTGATTATAACGCCATAAAGGAAGGGTACTTGTTGCGGAACCTCATGAGAAGGTCCTGGCCCACATCTAGAAATTAGTCCTTGCTCCACTGTATTGGTTTGTGTACAGGTGTCCCCTCAAAGCCTCAAGCATTCATGGGAGTGGCTTCTCAAATTTGTGATTGATTATTGTAGGTGTGGGTGCTGCACCTCCCCTGGAGCAGATGATTTGCATATCAATGTAAGAAAGGAAGAGAAGTTAGGTGCTTGAGCTGCTGCTACTCCTACCTTCTCTTTTGCTCTTAGATGTGGCCTTTAAAAGTTGCTCTCTGCCCTGTGCCACTCTGCCTTGGGAGCCAGCTAAGTATGAACTGAAACCTCCAGTAACTGTGAGCTAAATAAATTTTTCCTTCCTTCATTTTCAGTGTAGGGTGTTTCTCCCAGCAATGAGAGAAGAGTAACTAAGACATCTATTCTGGATACAGAATGGACCTTACAGAAAAACCTGACCTGGCTGGATGCATGACTCAGGTCCTTTCTTCCAACCTCAGCAGGCTATGATCTACTTTCTACTTTAGCTAGCAATCTAAACTTGCCGCATGCACCAAACTCAACACAAAACACCACAACTGTGAATCTTAATGCAAGTGGGAAGAAAATATGACATCCATTTACTTCCTTTCTCAAAATTATCTACTACTAATGAATGGAATGACACTAACGAGTCTCTTAAACTAATCTAGTTAAAGAAACTAGTCTAGTTAAAGAAACAGAAAGATAAAAAGACAAACACATGCATAATACTGTGTGAGGCCCTGGCTTCAATTCTCAGCACCAAAAATAAAGTGACAGATAACAAATCTGCTCAATTCTGCTAAATGCTTGGTTCCTGCTATGCAGTACAATGTAGTATAAAGTAAGTGAAAGAGAACTATAAATCCATCCTCGACCCCAAACAATGCTCAAAATGAAATTCTAAAGAGTCAGGAGTGAAGCCCACAGAGATACTGCTCCTGTAAACCATAACTCACATATCATATGAATCATGCCCAACCAAGAGAAAATGTGAGTCATGCTTGAGTACCTGCAGATGGTACAAACTGTCAAGTCCTGGAGAAGTGAAAGTAGTATCACAGATGAGGTTGTCTTTTCTTCATTTTTCAAATAAATAAAATGTTAACTAGTGGTGTTTGAGTCCACCTCCTCCCAAAGTAGTACTCTTTCCCAAAGATTTCTTTCTTCAAATTCACTAAGCTGTTAAACCTTTCAGAATTGTTTATTGAACCCTAAGTACTATATTAAGACTTGAGAAAAAACACAAACCCTGAAGCTTTCCTGACCAGAGAGCACTGGGCCATCATTCACTTGGAATTGCCTTGGGATTCTACTGGAGAAAGTTCCTGTGTCATGTCACAGGCTTCAAAGAGAAGGTGTTGCTGGAGCTCAGCCATAAGACTAAGTAGATACTTTGCAGACAGAATCAGGGGTGATGGACACCTATGCAGAAGTACTAGGCTAGGCAAAAGAATACAAGGACATAATTATTTTGAGAAGTCAGAGCAATGGCTAGAAGATAAAATATAATCATATAATGATCACAATAGCTCTTGAGTTTTTGTTTTGTTGGGCTTTTTTTTAATACAGGGTCTTGCTATGTAGTTCAGGCTAGCCTTGAACTCACTATGTACTCAGACTGGCCTTAAATGCAAGGCAGTCCTCCTGGCTTGGCTTCCCAAATGCTGGGATTATAGGCATATAGCACCAATAGCTCCTATTTGTTAATCCTTCACCATGAGTCCTTGATACTGTCCAAAGCATTTACATGGGTTGTCACTACAATATTCACAAGTGTCCTCACAATGAAAGAAACTTAGATACATAGGGTAAGTACGTGGACCCAGGCCTCAGTACACATTAGAAGTAGAGTTTGACCTCATATCCTGAGATGCTAAACTGATCCGATGATGAAAATATGTAATACAACCATTGTTAAATTAAAAAAAATTTTTTTTAAAAGATGCTAAAGACTGCGGTTTTTTCCATATATAATGCCATTTGGAAATGGAAGTGAAGATACAAAGGAAGTAAGGAAGCACTTTATAGGTAGTACTGTAATACTTGGTGACATGACTGTAATTCTAGTACTCAGGATATTGAGATAGGAGAATCACTGTTCAGTTGAAGCTAGCCTGGGCTATTTAAGTGAGTTCAAAGCCAGCCTGCACTATATAGCAAGATCCTATCTCAAAAACAAATAAACAAACAAACAAAATATATAGAGGGTCTGTGGGGATAGAGCTCAATGCAAAGGCCCCAAGTTTAACCACCAGTACTGGAAAAACACACACAGAAGGGTTTATACCTGGATACTAGAAGCTGATCAAACTTACACTTGGCAATGTCTCTGATGAGTATATGATAGATAAATCAGAAGACACAAGAATAGAGCAGGAACATCTTTTGGACACTACTGCTGAAATTCTACTGACAGAACAAGTCTGACTTGAGCAAAAGCAGTGGAATGGAGATAAGGAGACATCAGAAGAAAGAGGGAACAGAGAAAAAAGGGTGGGTGTAGTACGGTGAGACATAGGTTCCGCTATCACACATTAAAGATGAGGTATTTAGGAATCATCCAACTGGAAAGGTTCTTTGGGAAGGCAGATCTATGGCTCAGGAGTACAAAAGGAACAAGATTGAGGCAGGGATCCAGGTTGTGACACTTTCCACTGTGTATGTGCCAGGAAAATCTTAGCTGAGAGGATTCCATGCCAGTGGCATATGAGGATCTATAACCATGCAAATGAGGATTCTTTGAGAAGGATTTCTTTATTTTTTTTTTTTTCTTTTTTTTTGCTGGCTGAAGCTGCCTTAAGGGTGCATTGGGTAAGGTTTGTGAAGATGGGGATTGAATCACAATTCCCTGCACCAGACTGCATTTACCTGAGCAGATGCTTAAACAACTGAGTTAACCCAGGCCCCCAAATGAGGATTCTTTGAAATTTCCCTTTTTTCTTTAGAGTATTTATTTACTTACTTATAGAGTAGATTTTTAAATTTCAAAAGACACTTCTGGGGAATCATCTGATCCTCCTAGGCAACTCTAGGCCACCAGAATTGAGTAGATCCTGATTCTGCTACAATCTGAGTCTCTAATTCCCCCAGCTTAAGGTCAACTATGAAACCACTTCAAGGTGTAATCTAGGCAGCCTAGAGTGGCCCTCCTCATCCTCTTTATGCAGTTCTATTCTGATAACCTAGTAAGTTCAAACCCTGAGTTGGTTAGCTCGCTCCCTCCTTCCTTCATTCCTCCCTTCTTTCCTTTCCTTCCTTTTTTCTGAAGCTCCTTAATTTCATAATAAAAATATTAATTTTATATCATTGTGAGGGTACTTTATATGTTTGTACTTTTCTTTTCTTTTTTTTAATTCTGAAGACATTTGAAAGGGTTTGGCAGCCAGATAACATTTCAGCACCCTGAATTCAGGGACATAAAATGTCTTCTCACCCCCAAACTTTTATTTATTTGTTGACTCATTTAAAAGAATGAATAAATGAAATTACAATCATCTTGAGATTCTCTTACTGCCCATCTAGCCCCCAGGCCTTACCCATAGGCCTCTAGGAGTTTTACTGGGAGTATCAAGCAATGGATTAAAAAATATTATTAACCAATTTTATACAACTACTACACCTTCCTCAAACCAAGTTCTGGAAATACAAGTTCATTACAGAACATTAAGGAATTAAGTAGCAGCCCCATTGTGTTTTCTTCTTTTTTTGTATTAATGTTGCCATACTTAATCTTATATAATCAAAAAGGCTGATCAAAAAATGTACTGTTTAAATTTTAAAGAATTTTTTTTTATTTTTTTCTTGTTTCAGAACCTTTGTTTGTTTATTCACTCATTTTTATGGCCGGCTCAGCCTGCCCTGAGGGCAGGGCTGGTGGAGCATGTGGTGCCAGGGATTGAACCGCAGTCCCTGAAGCCGCCCAAGCTTCCCCAAGCAGGCGCTTTAGACCACTGAGCCATCCCACCGGGCCCCTACTGTTTAAATTTTAAAAAGTTAATTACAATAAAAGACATACTGCCATTATTCCCCCTCAGACTACACACCCCTTTCTGCAAACACATTTATCCCACCACTCTTGCCACTTTCTCAATTAGTTCTAGAAGTTTTCTTTCAATTATTCCTAAGGCATGATGCAAAATATAACTACAGTGAACGGCACTCCTGAGTGCCACCTAACAGAAAGGGACAGTCAGGATAACACCTCAATGACCCCTCATCTACCTTGATTGCTGGGACTGACACCATGCAGCTTTTGGCCCTTCCCAAGAATCAAAATGAGCATAAAAGATAAATATTTTTAATTGATTCAGGACACTGAGGCAGCTACAACAATGCAACTAAAAATATGAAAGAGGACTTCTAGGACTGCCTTAGAAAGCAGCAAGAATGATAGATGTCATTGAAGTGGGGGGGAAGTATTTCAAGGTAAAATTAGTGCCAATATATCTTTCCTACTGTATTGATTTTAGGCCTTTTTTTTTGGTCTGTCTGATGATGCCTCCAGGGCATGGGCAAGTGAGGCTTGCAGAGCTGGGAGCTGGTGACCCAACACAGGTCCCCTGCACCTGACTACATTTGCTTGAGCAGACACTTAAACAACTATACCAGTTCACAGGACCCCACCAGTTTTAATATTCACCATATTTTCTGATCATACCACATACCTGTTCTCTGAGATTCTATGTAAACTACCTCCACCTATTCAAACTCTTGTTCTCTTCCATCCTTAAGAGTTGCAGTCCAAGTCAGGATACCTGGTTACTGCTGTGAGAGATCAGTTTAGTATCTTTACATCTCTGAGCATTAAGTTGCTCCATCATAAAATGTTTAATAACTTAAGCCCTACTGGGATGATCAGATAAGAGATATAAAAGTACTCCCAGAAAAAAATAAAACCAAGTTCATTTCAAACTCTACCCACCTACCACCTGCACCTGGAATCTTTGCCTTCTAACTCTATCCAACCAAATTCAATTTTTCAAGCCCGAGATACATCCTTAATTCTTACTTCTCTTTTCTGATGTTATAACTGAAACTGCATTATTCCATCTGGGTCTCCTGACTGTTTTGTTGAGAGTGGGTTTACTCCCAACAAATGACAGCACCTCTAGAGCAGAGACCACTCCAGCTCTGTCTCTGTTGCCTAAAATACCTAGTAGCCCTCACGACTCCCTGGCAGAACAATGATAAATGTGACTTGACCAACATGTTCTCAGCTAAAAATATAATGTGCAGCCCATCTATAATTCCATGCATTATATAGCACTGTTTCTAAATAGGTCACCCCAAATCGTGACTGAAATAGTCCTAAAAAAGATATGACCCTGCTTTTCTGGCCTTCTAGACGTGAGCTTGCTCTGAGTGTCCCAATTCTATTACCTCTCAGATGAATTACCTGTACCACTGTTGCTAAGCAGGCTGGCAGAAAGCTCTTCTGTTCCACTGAAGTTCAAGAAGGACATGCCGTCACCAGGCTGCCGAGAAGTGCTGTGCCTGCAGAGAACAGAGCCCAGCCACCTGGCTTAATGCAGATCATTATCTTTTTTTTTTCCTGTTGGTACTAGTTTAGGAAGGGAAAGGGGGTCTCATGAAAAACAGCTGAATAGTCAGCCACACAGGCTGGTAACCTTTGGGATCCATATCTCAAGCCATCAGGCAGTAGTGCTTCATTTGTGTGCCATCTCTGGCCTTCTGCGCTGGTACCTGAATGCTCTCTCAATGACATGCTAGATCACAGGCTCTTCCTGACTTATGAAAGTCAAGAAGGACATGCTGTCACCAGGCTGGCGAGAAGTGCTATGCCTATAGAGAACAGAGCGTAGCCATGGGCTTACTAACATGGATGGAAGTGAGGTATCTAAATAAATGTACCAGAGGTGATCTGGTAAAGAGGGCCATGCCTTACCATAGGATGACAAGATTACTTTGACAAGAGGAATCAAAGTTTGCTCTTTGTAAAATATTTCCTAAAGCAATGCAGGAAGGTAAGCCTGGGTGTAAGCCATGTTTGTGTTTGTCAAGTCGGAACTCACTTTCTCACTTTTTTCCTTTACTGACCCTCTTCCCCCAACTCCTAGCCCCACTTCCACCACCTTTTAAAGTAATGGGGATTGAACCCAGGGCACTTACCCTAAGCTACATAGCAGCCCTTTTTATTGTATATTTTGAGACATGATCTCACTAAGTCAATTAAGTTGCCCAGTGGG
The DNA here is from genome assembly GCA_004027025.1 of Myocastor coypus. Lineage (NCBI taxonomy): Eukaryota > Metazoa > Chordata > Mammalia > Rodentia > Myocastoridae > Myocastor > Myocastor coypus. Next base: position 72,086 of record PVJA010003333.1, read on the forward strand.
CTTCAAACTCGAAGTCTTCCTGTCTCAGCCTGTCTCAGACTGTGGGATTAAGATGTATACCACCACACATGGTTCTATGCTGAACCTTTTTAGGTACTATATAACATATTAAGTTTTGGTCAAAAACAACTCTAAAGTACAGGCTTTAACTTCCATTACATTTAGCATTAACTTGTTCTAAAGGCAACAGCATGCTATGCATAGTGGTGCTTGCCTGTAATCCCAGCACTCAGAAGGCTGAGGAAGAGGATTATATGAGTTCAAGGCCAGCCTGGACTACACAGCAAGATTTGGTCTCAAAAACAAACAAACAAAAAATGTCATGTGGAGGCCACCCAAATCAACAACATGGATCACCTGTCTGTTTATTTATTTTTATGGCCGGCTCAGCCCACCCTGAGGGCAAGGCTGGCACAGCATGTGGTGCCAGGGATCGAACTGCGGGGTCCCTGTAGCTGCCCAAGCTTTCCGAAGCAGGGGCTTTAGACCACTGAGCCATCCCACCGGGCCCGATCACCTGTCTTAACAACCCAAACTTTTTTTTTCTTCTCACTTTCACTCTTGGCCAAGATTTGGAAAAGACCTGTGCTTGAAGTTTACAAAGTATAATGTCAAGATAAACCCAAAGCACTAGGGATTTTCATTTGTGGTTGAATGTGTGCCTGGTATGTACAAGGCCCTTGGTTTGCTCCCAGATGCTATGAGAAAAAAACAAACAAAAAAAAGTAGCATAAAACTAAAGCAGGGCCCAAACGCTACCACAATAGCACAAATGTCAGGCTATTTGCTTTGCAGTTTACCCAGAGAAAGAAATGACACCAGCTAACAAAGCCTTCATGTCTGTTCAAGTCTCATTAGTATGTCATTAGTGTGTTCTCAACATCGCCTTGGTTGCCAGAGAGTTACCTTCCAGAGCCCTGGGCACATCCTCACCTTCCAGCTGCTTCATGATATGCTAACTCCAACAGTTCTGCAGAGGAATGAGTTGGGTCCCTCTGCCCGCTGCCCTGAAGCTCCGCCATATTTTGTCGGGTCTGATGATGGATCTGGATTGCCTCTCCGGATGGTCCTACCCAGACAAAGAACCACTGAGCAGCATTCCCACCCAACAGCCAGTGCTGTGCACTTAACTACAATTTTTCTTCTTTCCAACTACTGGGAAACTGGTTGCTGGAAAGATTCAACAAATAGCACACCATCAAAGAACATATATACAAGGAACACAAGCTCCCAGAGAGGAGTCCTCTTCCTCCTCCTTCAAACAGGACCTAACATACTGGTGATGTCATGTTTATCGTCCTATCCAGTCATTTAGGAGTATTTTTAGGAGGCTCTGCCTCATACATGCCAAGAGATATCACAGAGTAATATAAAAGTATAGGAAGACTAATACAAATGAAATGAGAAGTAAGCACTAATGAAACATGATTCTGTTACTACTTAAGAAAAACAGTATGACCCTATGAGGTAAGAGATGCTTTTTCTTTTTTTTTAGAAGATTCTTAAGTACAAAAAAAAAAGTAGAAGAGATCAGAATTTGTCAAGTCTACTGAAACAAGCTTCTTGGAAAGAAGCTTTAGAGCTGAGTGTTATATAACGTTAATGGGTTGAAAGAAAGGGCACATGGGTAAAAGAAATTACATTTGTGAAATTTCAAATGAGAAAGAGGCAAGAAGTTTGCAAGCCAGGCATGCACCCTCATAACCCTAGCACTTAGGAGGCTGAGGCAGAAAGATCACAATGAGTTCCTGGCCAGCCTAGACTACATAGTGAGACCTTGTATCAAAAAAACTAGTAACAAAGACAAAAAAACAAATAAAAGGCTTTAGAAAACCACTTTATTTCTTTAGAAAGAAGCCTATAAGATGGGAATGGAAAGATTAGAAAATGGGAAGTCTAGCAAAGGAAAGCCTTAGCTACCTTTTTTTTCTTTTTTTTTTTTGAGACAGGGTCTTGCTATGCAGTTCAAGCTGGCCTTGAGCTCACTTTGGTGGCCCAGCCTGGCCTCCAACTCACACCGAGCCTCCTGTTTCAACCTCCCAAGTGCTGGGATTACAGGCGTGCACCACCACGCCCAGCTTGGCCTTAGCTATCTTGAGGGTTATATGTGCAAGGGATGAAGCAAAACCAGTTGTACTTGTAGACTATTATAGTAATGAATGCATGAAGAGTGGGAAAAAGAAAAGCACAGAAGCAGGAGGAGCTGAAAGTCATGGAAAGACCATCAACAGTTCTCCTAAGGGATCTTGAAGGGAACCAGTAAGAATAACAATGGAAAGGAAAAGATACACAAAAACACAGGTGGTATGATCACAGCAAAAATAAGGGGGCCGGGCCTGGCAGGATGGCTCAGTGGTCTAAAGCGCCTGCTTAGGAAAGCTTAGGCAGCTTCAGCGACCGAGGTTCGATCCCCAGCACCACATGCTGCGCCAGCCCTGCCCTGTGGGCAGGCTGAGCTGGCCATAAAAATAAATAAATAAACAAACAAAAAAGTTCTAAAAAAAAAAAAAAAGGAAGCTAATTGAGTTTGAGAGTGACTCCCAATTATAGATAAATGAACAGACTCATTTCTCACTTAATTCTTATACAATAAAAGTACGCACAAAAGAAAATAAACATTTACAAGCATTCAGCAAAACACAGACCCTGGAGTTTAATGTATTTGTTCCTGCCCAGCCCAGCCCAAGCCCATTAAGCTAAAGTTTAATTATAGGTAGAGTTATATAAAAACCCTACTGTCATTTTCCTGAGGACATTACAGATGAAAAAGGAAGAATTAGGAAAAATGATGAATTGAAATTATCTTTCTTTAGTTGTCATAGACCCTGACAGAAGAAAAAGTAACACTGCTATACCCAAAATAATAATCTCAGTATCAAGAGAGAGTGCAAGGTCCCAAGTTCAATCCCCAGTACCTCAAAAAAAGGAAAGAAAAGAAAGGAATGAAAACTAGGCATGGTGGTGCATGCCTATAATCCCAGCAATTGGGAAGCTGAGGCAAGACCATCATGATTCTGAAGCTAGCCTGGGGTACCTAGTGAGTTCAAGGTCAACTTGAACTATGAAGCAAGACCCTGTCTCAAAGAAATAAATGAAAATATGAGACATCAAATCTAAGGAAAGAAGGTAGGTAGTAAGTCATAGTCCTTTTCAAGAAAAAAAAAAAAAAAAGGTTCTCTCAAATTAATGTAGCTTGTCAGTTACAAAGCCTATACTCAAACACATCTTTAAAAATTCTTATGAGACCCACCAAAATAAGCAAAGTAGGCATGATTATACTGGTGGAATCTAAGAAGCTCAGAGAAGTAGAAGCACTCAACTAAGGACACATGGTTGATTAGTGCTGAGGACCAGGGCGGAGCATTCATAGTCCAAGGCTCTCTCCCGGCAGTCAACTTACCCACTGGAAAAGTATGCATCCATCGCCGTCTGTTAGATGTCAGCTTCATGGGCATTCTTGAGGGGGCGAAGGGGTTAATTAGCGCACGCTGAGGTGTATATCCACCAGGTCGGACGTGTAGCATGGACTCAGCACTGCCTATATGGAACCTCCCTGGTGCACTGGAGTCACGCTGGGGTGGCTCCATCATATTCTCCAGAACATCTGCCCAATGCCATAGTATTGTGTAACAAAGACAAAACACAAACACTATAATGAGACCAGAACTAGGCAGACAGATAGGCCGGGGCCAGTAAGAATCTTGGACATACTAAATACCTAAAAAAGAGGGGCCGGGGAAATAGCTCAGGGGCACAAATGCCTGCCTGGCAAGTGCAAGGTCCTAAGTTCAATCCCAGTTCCGCAAAAATAATAAATAAATAAATAAATGCCAAGAAAGAAACAAAGAAATGTTAACCTATAAAAAAACAAAACATGTCCATTTACTTTCATGAAACCCAACTGATTTCCCCTTAGGACACAGTGAGACTAGAATTCTATGTCCCGTTGCACTGAAGCCAAATGAATTAGTCAGTGGAACACAAGTGAAAGTGACATGCCACAGTTCCAGGTCTGAACTGCAAGTATCTCTGCTCTCTTTCCCTCTTTCATGACAACAACTCTGGAGGCCAATGTTGAAGATTATGGTATCCTAGAATACAAAAACCTGGATCCCTGAAGGTCTGAGAGGATCAATATCTTCTCCCATCACTTCAGTGTACAGTGACGTGGAAACAATCAAATGTTGTCATATGCTGGGTGTGGTGGCACACTCTTATAATCCCAGCACCTGGGAGGCTGAGGGAGGAGGAGTGCTATGTGTTTCACACTAGCCTGGGCTACAAAGTGAGTTCAAGGCCAGCCTGAACTACACAGTGAGAGCCTGTCTCAAAAATACAAAAAAAAAAAAAAAAAAAAAAAGTTAAGCAAAGATTCTTCAGGAAGGTGGATATGATGGCTCATGTTTGTAATCCTAGCACTTGGAAGGGTTGAGGCAGGAGGATCATGAGTTCAACACCAGCCTGCACACTATATAGCAAGACTCTCTGAAAAAAATAAAATCTGGGGGGCGACGACAAATAAATGGAATACATCTAGCCTTAACCAGACAAGGAAGATGTTGTAAGAATTCCACATAATGAATCAAAGAGCTGAAATCTACAACCAATACCCCTTCTCTGCATCCAATACCATTAAACAACCACCCGGTTACAAAGTGGCATCAAAGATTCTGGGTCTTTTTGGTTTGTTTGATTTTTTTTTGAGACAAGGTCTGGCTTTGAATTTATAACCCAGGCTGGCCTCAGGCTGGCCTCAAACTGTCAGCCATCTTCCTGCCTTAGCCTCCCAAGTGCATGGGATTACACGTTTGTGCCCCCATGCCTAGCCAAAAATCTATTTTATTCACTATTCACACAATGGCCAGCAGCAAACCCTATATGTCATATTTCAATCCCCAAATTGATTTGCAAAAAAAGAACATTGAAAGATATGTGATGGCTCTTTCACAGTAAATTAATAAAGTGATTTCTGATTTACCAGAAGTAAAATTAGGAAGATTCTGTCTAAGCAATAATAATGATAATGACACAAGCAGTGGCACATGCCTGTAATCCCAGCAGTCAGGAGGCTGAGGCAGGTGGATCACCACAAGTTCAAGGCAAGACTGGATTACATAGCAAAATCCTGTCTCAAAAGGGCAAAAAAAGATGATAATAACAATAATGATAATAATAGCTGGCACTGGATTGGAGAGATAGCTCAGTGGAATAAGTGCTTTGCCACCAAAATAAATAATAAATTAATAAATAAATAAATAATAGTAATAGCTGGCAATATAGTAATAACTGGAACTATAGTTCAGTGTCCCTGGTATCCACACTCCAAAAATAAGAAGACCCAATTAACAAAAAGTATGTAATTTAAATAAAACAGAAAAATAGAAAATTATGGGCTCATAAATTGTGCCATGCAGGGTCAGCCAAATAGCTCAATGGATTGAAATGCCTGGTTAGGCAGGCACAGCGGCCAGGGTTCAAACCCTGGCCTGCCATGCTGGCTCCGCCCCTGGGCATGCTGAGACAGCAATTAAGACTGGGCATGGTGGTGTGTGCCTTTAATCCCTGCTTTTTGGGGAGCTGAACACAAGCAGATCACTCTGACTCCGATCTAGTAGTGAGACCCTGTAAACCCTGTAGATTCTTATTAAAACACAAACATATATATATATAAATTGTGCCATATGTACTCCAGTGACTTATTTGTGGGTTTTCTAATAAACTCTTAAATATAACTAAAGAACACTGAAATTAATTCTGCTACTCAGATAATTTTTAAAAACAAAACTGTTGGGGCCCAGCGGGATGGCTCAGTGGTCTAAAGCGCCTGCTTGGGAAAGCTTGGGTGGCTTCAGGGACCGTGGTTCGATCCCCGGCACCACATGCTGCACCAGCCCTGCCCTTGGGGAGAGCTGAGCCGGCCATAAAAATGAGTGAATAAACAAACAAAAGTTCTAAAACAAAAAATAAATACATACATACATACATACATACATACATAAAATAAAAACAAAACTGTTTCAGGCCCAGCAGGATGGCTCAGTGGTCTAAAGCACCTGCTTAGGAAAGCTTAGGCGGCTACAGGGACCGCGGTTTGATCCCCAACACCACATGCTGCACCAGCCCTGCCCTCAGGGCAGGCTGAGCCAGCCATAAAACTAATAAACAAACAAAAAGTTCTGAAACAAGAAAAATAATAATAATAATAATAATAATAATAATAATAATAATAAATAAAATTTAAAAAAAAACTGTTTCAAAGCTACTTGGAATAACAAGTAATCTGATGTCCCCAGAAGAGATTTGACTTTTAGAACAACAAAGGTTTTAACATTTAATTAACCCTTTTATTTTTGGGGTTAGGGTTAGGGTGAGGGTTCCCTGTATAACATTCTTAAACATTAAACTACAGAAAATGATCACTAGAAGGGTGTGGCTACAAAAGGGCAGCATGAGAGAGCCTGGAACATGATGCGGTTGTTCTGTATCTTAATTGTAGTAGTAGCCACATAAATCTTTTTTTTTTGTCCTTTGGAGACAGGGTCTCACTATGAAGTTTAGGTTAGCCTTGCGCTCACTTTTGTAGCCTAGGCTGGTCTCGAACTCACACCAATCCTCTTGCCTCAGCCACCCAAGTGCTGGGATTATAGGCGTGTGCCACCATGCTCAGCTACAGCCCCATAAATCTTTATGAGATAAAGTTACACTGAAATACAAAGATAAATACATGTAAAAGTAGTGAAACTGAATAAACCCTGTAGATTGCAATAATGTCGATTTCTTGCTTTCATATTGTACTATAGTTATACAAGATGTTATCACTGAGGAAAATGAGTAAAGAATACATAGGATCTCCCTATATATATTTTTGCGCTTTCCTGTGGCTATTTTTAGAAATTTAACAAGTCAGGAGGTACCTATAAACTAGCTGCAATTGCTACTGTAGGGACAACATTAAGACTCAAAGAAGAGTACCAGCACATGGGTTTTTTACTGAAATAAAATAGAACATGGCCATTCCTTGGTATTTGTGGAAGACTGGTCCAGGAATCCCTGTGGATAGCAAATTCCTTTACATAGAATGCTATAGTATTTACAGCTGTGGCCTACACATATACTTTAAAAGCATCTCTGGATTATTTATAATACCTAATACTATATAACTAATTGTTATGCTGAACTGTTTACAGAATGACAAGAAAAAAGTCAAGAGGCTGGGGAGATAGCTCAGTGGCCTAACTGCCTGCAGGCCTTGCTCAAGGTCAAGAGTTCTACCCCTGTCACCCCTCCCCCCAAAAAAGAAAAAAAAAAAAAAAGTCTGTTCATCTATAGCACAGACCCAACAGTCTTTATGGAATATTTTTATTCTGCAGTTGGTTGAATCTGTGGATGCAGAAACCATACACATGGAGGGATGACTATATAGGATACAGGCTATTTTTAAGTCTAGCACAAATGGAAGTGTTAAAGAGATAAGCAATCCCTTTTCATCCTGGGCCTTCAAAAAATTTCACATCAACATAGAAAATTCTACAACTATAATGATAGGATAAAAAATACAAGCAAAAATAGTATAATACACAGACCCCTAACTCTAATATGATTTGTGTCACTTTCACTGCCATGGAAACAAGATTTGGAATCCCTGACCACTCCGACCACTCCTGCCACTCCTATCCCTGCCTATAGAAAATCAGCTGTCCTTAGTTTTGCCCCCATCTGCCTGTGCATCAGCACTGACCTCGAGTACTGGTGTAGCCCAAGGAGCTGCTGACTTCATACTGGTGCAAGTGGGGGTGTGGGATCATCAGGATGTTAGCACTTTTGCCCAGGGAGCTGTCATCAGAAGCCTGGCTCCTCACTTCTTCAGTGGGCAGGAGCACACGGCTTGGCAGGGAAGGGCTGGATGAGACGTCACAGGAGCTGGCACTTTTGCGATTATGATTCTCCCTCTCTCGAACAGACCTGGCAGGCATGAGACAAATTAGCACCAAGGGAAGGTTTCTGTTCCACCTCTAGTTAAAACTCCAGGACCATTACCACCTCAAGCTGCATAGGACATAAATAACAGGAACTCCAGTGTGATCTAAGAGTTCAGAAAATAACACAGGAGATACTCTGCCTTAGCAGTGTGAAAGGAGATTTGTCTGTCAATTTTCAAATACTCTGGCTCCAAAATTAACCTCATATTACTAAAAATGTGATGTAAAAAAAAGCAGACAATGTAACTTGAGAAGTCTTCTTGGACCCCAAAATGAACCTAAATCTAATGAAACCTCTAAAGATAATTGCCAGGCTGGGGCCACAGTTCAGTGGCACTGTGCCTGCCTGGCAAGTGCAAGGTCCTGAGTTTGATTCTCAGTACAAAAAACGTAAAAAATAAATACATTTGCCAATTGATAGAAAACTCAAAGAACAGAGGAAAAATTAAACATTAAAAATCAGCTAAATGAAAACAGTATATTCCACAGTCGACGAAAGACATAACTAAATGCCATGTGTAAATCTTGTTTAGATTCCAATTCAAACAAAACATCCCAACACATTTGAGATTCCGGAAGTCTAAATATGGATTAAAATTTTGCTCTTTAGTAAAAATAGTACAGTGGTAACATATTTTTTAAAAATTCTTCTCTTCATCCCCCTCCACCTCCTTGTTTTGTGCTCATCTTTTCTTTGGCTGCCCTACTCCCAGTACTAGGGATTGAACCCAGAGATACCCTGACATTCAGCTCTATCTCCATTCCTTTTTATATTTTGAGCCAAGTTGCTCACGACTATCCTCAAAGTTTTGATCTTTCTATCTCGGCTTCTCAAATAACTAGGATAACAAATATGGGCCTTGCTCAAAAAACTTTTGTTAACAATGAACATTACAAGAGAATAAAAGGAAGATAGTGCACACAAAGCTTTTGTAAATAAGGAGTGGAAGGGGCCAGGGAGATACCTCTGTGGCACAAGTGCCTGACTAGCAAGTGTGAGGTTGTGAATTTGAACCCCGGCCCTGCAAAAAAAAAAAAAGTAGGGAAGAGGGATGAAAGGAGAAGAAGAGAAATGGGGGCAAAAAAAGAAATATATCATGTACAGGCACAAATTCCCTGTAATGAATGTTATCATTATGCATATCTAAAATGTACCACTAATGGAAAGAAAAAACGATGCTGCAGCATGTACAGGTATGGGGGAGTGACTGAAGTTTGTAAATACTCTAGCAAAAATTTAAAATGTGGGAGAAGTTATGAAAAAGATTGGCAATATGTTGGTAATTGTTCATGATATCAGTCTCTATTTGAACATGTTTGAACATTTCCTTAATAACATTTTATTTTTTCCTTAATAAAACTTTAAAAAGCAATATACTCTTATTAAAGCATAAAACTCCCTAAGGAGAAAAATCTCAAAAAGGAAGATCAAAAGGAGAAAAGGTTGATGGGTAAGGGGTGGGGGGAGACTGAGAGCATAAGCCTACCATCAACCTACCAATAGGCTTCTCTTCTGGTACCAGAGCTGTTTCTTTTCTCTTAGAAGGATTTTTTTTTTCTTCTTTGTCTTTTCGAGATAGGGTCTTACTATGCAGTTCAGGCTGGCCTTGAGCTCACTTTGGTCGCCCAGGCTGGTCTTGAACTCGCACCGATCCTCCTGCCTCAGCCTCCCAACTGCTGGGACTACAGGCGTGCACCACCATGCCCAGCTCTCTTAGAAGGATTTTATATTAAGAACTTGAAGAGAGTCTGAAAATAGACCCCAAATGTGGACTACATATTCATTATCTCAACAGGAAGCATTTGATCATCAGTATATGCTGAGCCATATGCAATGAAGACTGCACCAATTAAGATACACAGTCTGTACAATGTGACATGAGCCTGTAAACCTAATTCCTTGGGTGGCTAAGGCAGGAGGACTGCTTAAATTCAGGAGTTCAAGGCCAGGATGGACAACATACCAGTAGCAAGATCCCATCTTAAACAAAAACATAAAGATTCAGAAGAAAAGTATCTAGTTAATTACTATTAAAACCATAGGCAGGACGAATGTGGTAGTCTATGCCCGTAATCCTAGTACTTGGAAGGCTAAGGCAGGAGGATCATTGCTAGTTTTAGAACAGCCCGGGCTACAAAGTTAGTTCAATGCCAGCATGAACTGCATAGTGAGACCCTGTCTCAAAAAGAACCATACCCCTCAAAAAAAAAAAAAAAAAAACTGCTAGGTGGCATCCTCATTTAGGAGAGTTGCTACCAGCACTTATTCTGAGGTCTAAAGATTCTCACAATGAAATGCTAGGACATGATGAAAGAAAAGGATAGAAAATAATTGTGTATACCATTAGGTCACTTGACACAAAATCAAAAGACACAATATTCCAATCAGTTATGTTTTATAGATTTAAGAAAACTAGAAAATGGGCTAGTTTTGGTCAATGGGGAGAGTGGAGTAAGATAAGACTTCTACTTCACACATGCGTAAAAAAAACTACGTAAATTAAGCAGTAGCTGGGCATAGTGGTGAGAACTTATAATCTCAGCTGCTGAGAAGGCTTAGGTGTGAGTTAGGATCAACAGTTTAAAACCAGTCAGTTGTCCAGCACGGACAACTTAGCAAGGCCTAGTCTCAAAATTTTTAAAAGGGTAGTAAAGGTGGGTATAGTGGCGCATGCCTGTAATCCCAGTACTCAGGAGGCTGAGACAGGAGGATCACTATCAGTTCGAGACAGCCTGGGCTACAAAGTGAATTCAAGGCCAGCCTGAACTGCACAGTGAGACCCTGTCTCGAAAAGACAAAAGAAAACAGGGTGGAGAGGTTGTAGTTCTGCAGTAGAACCCTTGGGTTCATTTCCTCATACTATGAAGTATAGGTAGAAGGAAAGAGAGACAGACAGACAGAAAAAAGCCCAAGCATAAAATCCAGGACCACAAGTATTTGAAAACAACAAAAAAATATACTCTAATTTGGGGTATACAGAGTTTTGTCACACAAGATCCAAAAATGAATAGGTTTGATCTTCCTCTGTCATGATTAGCAACTATATGACGAAAACACCACAAAGTAAAATTTAAAGGCCAGAATAAAAGAAAGAAAATTTCTTGCCTTCTGGGAATAATGTGTTATAAGAAACTCTGGGTTCAAAGATCTGTACTGGTGCCCTTTCAGCAAGAAGAAGACTCTAGAATATATAAATTGCTTCACGTGGCTGGAAAACTTAACAATTTTCTCCTTATTTTGAAACACTACTCCACAGCAAATAAAATAAACCAGAGTCTGAAAACAGAATTTCTGACAGTCTATATGGCATGGCTTCTTTTTTGGCCAATTAGCCAATTTAAAACATTTTCAAGGTTAAGCTCATAAAGGTCCCTATTGAACTTGAGGTTTTCCTATGACTTTTTTTTTTTTTTAATTTATGTATTTGGTACAGGGTCTCACTATGCAGCTTGGACTTGATCCTCCTGAGCTTCCACAGCACTGGGATTTCAGGTATGCAACACCATGCCCAGACTCAGTCACCAGCTCACTGTGCCCGGGAGCAGAGCTGGCACGGCATGTGGTGCTGGAGATTGAACCCTGGTCCCTGCGCTTGCCTAAATATGCGCTTAATGATTTTTATATGCACCCCAAGTGAATCTGGCAGACAACCTGCAGGTGGCAAGGCGCTGAGCCCGGGATGGGCCGGGCAGCCTGAACACTTGAGCATCATAGGCATCATAATCTACTTGGATGGGAAGGGCATTCTCAGATTCTTTCGGAGTCCCAAGAGCTGAAATACACAAACATTACAAATTGTCACTCAAATGCATTTTAAATAGATGTCTTCAGATCTTCAGAATCTGAGAACAGGTAATCATCTACCAATAAAAAAAGGAACAGATAATAAATCATTAAGTTGTTAAGACTAAATGAATTATATGTCAAAGTAACACTGAAGGGGCCACAGAGGAAAGTGATTGATGATGTACAGTGTGCCTAAGGAGAGTCACCTAGAGAGAAAACATTCTCTCAGGCTTTCACAGAGTGCAAACTGGTCAAGCAATGGCCGTGATTCATCCAGACAGCTGACACTGACAAAAGCTCTGCAAGTTTCAGGGTAAATTCTAAGAGTACCTGACTGACCTTGTCAGATACAAAATTTACATTTTTTTATTATATAGGTCTTGTTTTATCTTAGTCTTAACCATCCAGCAAAAAAGTCTAATGTGGAGCTATAAAAAGGAAAGCCAAATTAATATGCTAAGTTGTAAAAGGCTCAGGTCAATAGCTTCCAATAATGCCAGATTAGCTGATAATCTACTATTGTTATGGGCTATTAGACTATATATACAGCTAATTTCTCTTTGTAAAATGAAAAAAAAGATCTGTACTAATGATGTTTAGATAAGAAATCATGTCTGCATCTTGTACTCGCAACAACTATGATGAAGACAACAATATACAATGTATTAATTATTGTAAAAAATAATGATATGCAATACAGTAAAAATAAAATAAAATAAAATGATTTTATTTTTTATTTGGCCAGCCAGATTAAAAAAAAAAAGTAACACTGAAATCATGTAGCACAAAATAAAGCCACAGGTTGGTAATATTTTACTCTTCTGTAGCTCACCTTAAAAAAAAAAAAAAAGGGGGGCCCGGCGGGATGGCTCAGTGGTCTAAAGCGCCTGCTTGGAAAAGCTTGGGCAGCTTCAGGGACTGCAGTTCGATCCCCGGCACCACATGCTGAGCCAGCCCTGCCCTCAGGGCAGGCTGAGCCAGCCATAAAAATGAGTGAATAAACAAATAAAGGTTCTGAAACAAGAAATAAATAAATAAATAAATAAAAACTTTTGCTCTGTTGCTCTCTGCTGCCCTCGTTGGTCAGTTGCCTCTATCACCATTTCATTGCTGTCCTGCCACCACGAATTGCTGCTCTATGCCATATGCCAGTCTGCCTTGGAACCAGCCAAGTATGGACTGAAACCTCCAGTAACTGTGAGCTAAATAAACTTTTCCTTCCTTCAAAAAGAAAAATAACTTTCGTATGTCTAATATTTTTAAACTATCTACCTAATTCTACAATTGATCTATTTACTGATGAAACAAGCAAAAAAAGTTTTGTCATCACACATGAGCAGTTAACAAAACAAACATACAAAGTGATCAAAGAGCCTTCCACAGATGAAGAGGTCTCCTTGCTTTTCTGCAAACTTCTGAGGTGACCTTACATAGTTCTGTTGCCATAGGTTAGTTGATTCTTTGTAAAGCAATAAAAAAAAAAATCTCAAAACATACTCACATGTATCACGGCCATTTTTTGCTTTCTCAGAGGCAGGCTATAAAATTAAATAGATATTTAATCACTCTTTAGTTGATAGAAATCATCACAATGTCCAGTACATACCCACATCTGAGCCATGTCTTAACTCTCCTTACAACTGATGAAAAGGCAAGACACAGTCCCTGAGCTGCCAACCACAGTGTCATAGCCTGCTAGGTCTTCTTTTTTTGGCCTCACATCACATTTCTTCTCATAGCCCTACCCAGTGAGGTCATGAACTCCATTTCACCAGACAAGATATTCAGTTCTACAGAAAATAAAGGACTTGCCCAAAGCCACATAATTAGCAGGAGGAAGAAGCAAAATCTAAAACAGACTTTCAGACTCCTGGTCAATCCACAACAGCATGTATTCCACGAGGGGTAGATCCTACTGGACCCAAACCCTATATCCTTCTCCTTCCATAGCACTATCAGTCTTTTACCTCTACTTACTAGAGCTGAGCACACTATAAGTCACCCAATTTGCTGAAACGGAGTATGAAGGTAGAGAAAACAACTGCCTTTTGTGTCACTTTCAATTATTTTCTTAATAAATAGTTTACAGGACTCTCAAACTTTTGAGCAGTTACTCAGGTACCCATAACAGTAATCATTTTTACTTTTTAAATTATCAAACTTCAGAGAAGTTCCTCCATGGTCCACTCTGCTTAGTGTGGTTTGTGAAGGTATAAGATCTTACAAAATAGTTCGAGAAGTCCAACCAAATAGCTCAGCAGATTAAAGTGCCTACAAGCAGGCACAGGGGCCAGGGGTTCAATCCCTGAGCCAGCAGTGCCAGCCCTGCCCCCCCGGGCACACTGAGACAGCAATTGAGACTGGGCATGGTAGCACATGCCTGCAATCCCAGCTCTTGAGAGGCTGTAAACAGGTGGATAACTATGAGTCCAATCTAGTAGAGAGGCCCTGAACTCTCTGAAGATCCTTCCCTAAAATACAAAAAGGAAAAAAAAGAATTCCATGTCTCAGCACCTTATGACTAGAGATGGCCCAGTTTAGGAGTTCTCATATCTCTCCAAATTAATAGTTTTCTCATTAGAAGAGAAACAAAGCCGGGCATGGTGGCTCACGCCTGTAATCCCAGCACTTGGGAGGCTGAGGCAGGAGGATCGATGTGAGTTCAAAACCAGCCTGGGCTACAAAAGTGAGCTCAGGGCTAGCCTGAACTGCAGTGAGACCCTGTCTCAAAAAAGACAAAAAAAAAAAAAAGATGCATTAAAAAAAAAAAAGAAGAGAAACAAAATGGAGGAGAGCTAGGCATGGTGGCACGTGCCTGTAATCCCAGCATTTAAGAGGCTGAGGCATGAGCACCGCTGTGAGTTCAAGGCTACCCCAGGCTACATAGCAAGACCCTTCCCAAAAAAAGAGGGGGTGGGTAGAAAGGAGGGAGGAAATAAAGAAAGGGAAGAAGGAAAGAAAGGGAAAAAAGGAAAAGCGAAAAGAAGAAAAGGAGATGAAAAAAGAGAGGAGGGAAGAAGAGAGACAGAACGAGCAAAGATAAAAGGGATTGGGAAGGGAGGGGAGGGGGAAAAGGAGAAAACAAATGGGACAAGCTCCAGAAAATTTAGTTCTACACAAACAGGAACTGGGACACTCTGAACTGAGGTCTACAAATTTAATAGTCTATTTTTCTCCTCATATTATGTCAAAAACACTTTTTCAGGTCCTTAAAATGACTTTTTTTTTTTTTTGGCTTTTTGAGACAGGGTCTCACTATGCAGTTCATGCTGGCCTTGAGCTCACTTTTGTAGCCCAGGCTGGTCTCAAACTCACACTGATCCTCCTGCCTCAGCCTCCCGAGTGCTGAAATTATTGGCATGTGCCACCATACCCGGCTAAAATGACATTTTTATTAGTTACAAGTATGTTCCATCAGTTGGGTATCTTATGATTTATTTGGTAACTGGCTTTTTGTATTCATATTCTCACTGTTAGGCTGGATCTAGCTGCACACAGTATGTTCAATTTTTCTTTTTTCTACATCCTCCAAACTTAAATTATCTGATGAAATAATGTGAACTTTTACATTGCTCTTCATACACAGTGTTGAACTGCTTTGCAAAAGTATCTTACATGAATTTGGTACCACACTAAACATGCTTTTTCTATTCAATACATGCCATAATTATTTACTATTTTAAATCTATTTGGTAAGCAAAAAATAAATAAATAAAAAAGAATCCCCACTCTTATCTAAATTTGCATTTCCTTTCTGTGGCCTTTTTATTGTATTTCCCTGTTGCTAAAATATTCATCTGTACCATTATCTTTGTCACCACTATTAATTGAGGTGTCTGAAGTCACTTTATTATAAAGTAAATTATTTGTTCCTCCTCCTCTTTTTCTTTGTGTCAAGGTCTTGCTATGTAGTCAATACTGGCCTGAAACTCACAATCCTCCTGCCTCAGCCTCCTACGTGCAGGGACTACAGGAGGTAGATATCTCTTAGAGTCTGGGGTTTGCATTGCTTTGTTTCTGTGGTGCTGGGGATTAAACTCAGGTCCTGTGTATGCTAGGCAAGCACTCTACCATGGAGCTACATACCCCATCCTTGCCTTCTTACATTGTTATCTGCTATACAAGCTGCAAAGTTCTAAGACAAATTTCTTAAATATTGTTTAGGACCCTGTGGGGAAATAAGAACACCTTAGGGTCATAATAAAGCACACCAGTGTGTGGCAGCTCCTGAAGGTTCTGTGAGTTGGTAAAACTTACCCTCCTTCCTGCCAGTTTTATTCGTGGGGTAAAACTGTTACAAAAGAGCTGGCTTTTAGATGTGTAGAAACTGTAAAAAAAAAAAAAGAGAATACATAAACATGGTCGTTAATCTAAAACTGTAAGGTGCAGTTGCGTTCCCCAATACGTATCAGCATCCCATGAATGTCTTCACTGATCTTCCCCATTCTAACGTCTTTTATGGTTACTACAAAATATTAACAATGCTTTAAACTATTACTCCATTCTCTTTTTCCCTTGAATTATTCCCACATGTGCTAGTGCTGCTTCCTAACTGAATCACGATCTCTTCTTCGTGGCAGAGACTGAGTCTATTTACACATGAGGCTTTTCACCTTGGTAACTCCGCATGATGCTGAACCCATTGACTGATCATCATTTAGTAAACAAGAATAACCCAGACAACAAAGGCAAAGGTTGGTATTCAACAAAAGATGGCCAAGGAGATAGCTCAGCAATCTAAGCATCTGCCTCACAAGCACAAGAACCTGGTTTGGATCCCCAGTACTGCATGCCCTGCTGACCTCCCTGCCAAGCTGGCCACTGAGACTGGGCGTGGTAATGCATGTCTATAATCCCAGTCCTGGGGAGGCTGAGACAGGAAGATCACTATGAGTCCAAGCTGGACAGTGAGACCCTGTACCAAGTAAATAAATAAAGGATTTTTTTAAAAAAGAAAAGACAGCCAAAACCACTAGGTCCCAATCTCAGGTATACAATACAAGATAACTGGAGATCAAGCTTTTATAAAGGGTAGGCTGAATGAATGAGTGAATGAAGACTGTGCACCTTTCCAATTCCATATATCTCACTACAGTCTCTTTATCATTACCTTGTACATAAGGTTTGGAATGTTAACCAATCCCCACCTTCTATCAAATATCTACCTATAAACAAAAAAAATTAAGATATATTATGTATAGGTACAAATTCCCTGTGATGAATCTGTTCATTATGTGTATCTGAAATATACCAATAAACTTAATTTAAAAAAAAAAAAAAGTACAACTACATGCAGATATGCAAAGGAAAAAAATGGTCTGGCGTGGTCACAGACAATATTTGACTAGCTCTCAGAAAAGACAGGGACATATTCAGAATAGGATCATTATAATGAGATCATATCATCCTTATAAAGCTGGCCAAACCACTATTCTTTGCTTATTTCCTGATTCTCAGTAATCACTATACTGATGGGAATATAGCCTATATCATCGACACTAGAAAGCCAAAATCAACCTTTGTAGGGTTTTTTTGTTATTTTTTGTTTCTTGTTTAGGGAAGGGTCTACGGGGTGTTCAGACTAAATCACTCATACTAAATCAGACTCATAGCGATCCACCTGTTTACAGCCTCTCAAGAGCTGGGATTACAGGCTACGCACCACCACTCCCAGTCTCAATTGCTGTCTCAGTGTGTCCCGGGGGGTGAGGCCAGCAGCCAGGCCCAGGGATTAAACCCTCCTAGGCCCCTGAGCCTGCTTCCAGGTGCTTTAATCCACTGAGCTATTTTGCCCCCACCCTTGTGATGAGTTTTCAAGTTGGTCTCCTGTACAGATTTGCAACTAAGTAGAAACCAAGCCAAGTGTGGTGGCTCTTGTGCATGCCTATAATCTCAGCACTGAAGAGCCTGAGGCAGGAGGATTATTTCAAGTTCAAGATCAGCCTGAGCTCCAAAGCAAGCTCAAAGCCAGCCTGAACTGCATAGAGAGACCCTGTCTCAAAAAAAGGGAGAGGAGAAAAGAAGCAAGGGGAGGGGAGGTCAGGGGAGGGCAGGGCAGGGGAGGGCAGGGGAGGAGAGGGGAGGGGAGGGCAGGGGAGAAGGGAGAGGAAAGATTGAACCTGACACATGAGCTAAGTAGTCTGCCCTCCATGATGGCATTCTTTTTTTTTTTTTTTTGTCTTTTTGAGACAGGGTCTCGCTATGCAGTTCAGGCTGGCCTTGAGCTCACTTTGGTAGCCCAGGCTGGTCTCGAACTCGCACTGATCCTCCCGCCTCAGCCTCCCAAGTGCTGGGATTACAGGCATGCGCCACCACGCCCGGCGACCATGATGGCATTCTAAGAAAAAAAAAAAAAAAAAAAAAGGACGGAATGCTGTGGAAGTACTAAGAGAAAGCAGCAATTGTCTATTGGAGGCAGTATGGGAAGAATTCACTGAAGAGAGACACTAGAGTTGCCCTTGAAGGATAAACAGACAACTGCAAGGGAAGGGCCAATAAAGAAGATATCCAGGGGCCAGGGAGATAGCTCCATGGCACAAGTGCCTGCCTGGCAAGTACAAGGTTGTGAGTTTGAACTCTGGTCCCACCAAAAAAAAAAAAGAAAAAAGATAGAGGATCTCCAAGTAGATAGGCCCAGAAGTGAGGATGAGATGCAACACATGAAAGAAGACAAGTGGGGATGGGGAGATAGCTTGGTGGTCTAAGAACCTGCCTGGCAAGCACAAGGATCTGGGTTCAATCCCTGGTACTACATGCTGAGCTGGCCCTGGAAGCCTGGGCATACCACGATGGCCTTGACACTGGGTGTAGTGGTGCACACCTATGATCCCAGCACTGAGGAGGCTGACAGGAGGATCACTACAAGTCCAAGCTGCATAGCAAGACCCTGCACCAAATACATATATATTAAAAAATTATAAAAAATAAAAAATAAAAATTTTAAGAAGAAATTATATTTTAAAAAATAGCTATTAATAAAACATACAATGCAGCCAATGTAGTGTGGTACATGCCTGGTATAGGGTCTCACCACACAGCTCAAATTCATAGTGATCCTCCTGTCCCAGCCTCCTCAGCAGTGGAATTATAGGTGTGCCACCATGCTCTGGGGGCAGTGTTGGCAAAGTATGTGGTGCCAGGAGTTGAACCTCCATCCCTGTGCTAAGCAGGCACTTTCTCCACTGAGCTATCTCATGGGCCCTAGAAGATTTATTTTATATTTAAAAAAAGAAAAAGGAAGACAAATGGTGGCAAAATGAGGGTATAAATATTTTAGCCTTTATCAAGTTGGCATGAATAATAAAAAAAAAAAAATTAGTGGGGCAAAGCATAGTGGCATGTATCTATAATCTTAGCATTTAGGAGCCAGAAGCAAAATGCTTACAAGTTCAAGGGGACATTCAGAAACTAAGTGAGACCTTGCCTCAAAATAAAATTAAGTGAGGATGTAGGTAGGTATGGTGGAAATGACTGTAATCCTAGCATGGACAACTTAATGATTTAATGAGACCCCATCTAAAAATAAAAATTTTGATTGACTGGTTGGTAGTTTTTTCAGGACAAGGTCTTGCCCTAGTTCAGGCTGGCCTTGCTCTCCCTATATAATGCAGGACAATGCTCAAACTTGAGCCTTCCCACTGCTGGGGTCACAAGCATATGTGTCACAGGTATATGCTATCATACCTGGCTTAAACACACTTTTTTTTTTAAATTTTCTGAGATAGGGTCTCACTATGTCATTCAGGCTGCCCTTGAGCTCACTTTGGAGCTCAAAACTGCTCTTGAACTAAGAAAGATCCTCTTGCCTCATCCATTCACGTGCTGGAATTACAGACATATGCCACGACTTGGCTTTTAAACACTTTTTTTTTTTTTTTGAAAGGGGCTTTTAAACACTTTTTTTTTGAAAGGGTGGGGCTATAGCCCAGTACAAAGGCCCAGGATTTAATCCTGAGTATCAGGGGTAGAATACTTACCTTGCATTTAGTACAAGGCCTTAGGGTTTGAACTCTATTAACAACAACAAATAGGCCAGATATGGTGGCACACGGCTGTAATACCAGCACTAGGAAAGCTGAGGCAAGAGGATCCTCATGAATTTGAAACCAGCCTGGGCTACATAATGAGTTCAAAGCCAATCTTACCTACACAGAGAGAGCTTATTTTTAAAACAAAAAGGAAGAAAGATAGGGCTGGGGAGATAGCTCAGTAGAATAAGTGCTTGCCTGGCAAACGCAAGGACCTGAGTTCAATCCCTGGTTCCACAAAAAAAAAAAAAAGGAAGAAAGAGCTTCAAAAAGGACAAATCACTGGTCAAAAATGTGATTCTCAACAAGGAAGGGTGATTATGGGAATTATAGTACTCAACAGCCACATGGCACTGTCTTGCAGATCTTCTTGTCACAATTGTGGATACATGATGAGTACCTGTAGGGTACCTGTAGGGATGCTGTACCACCTAAGACAGACCCTCCAATGACAAAGAAGGATCTGGTCCAAAATGTCAGGAGGGTCAAGGAGGAGAAATCCTGGCCTAGAGAATGTACTGAAGAAGGGAGAGGCTAGAAATATAAACATCAAGATTAATACCATAGTTTAAAAAAAATAAAACAAGGACCCAAATAAAGCAGTGACACTGGCAAAGGGATGAGAAAAGACATCCTATGCTGCATTCAGTAGGAGCACTGAGATTGTGTCCATGTGGAAGAGGCATGAGGAACTTTTATAAACACAGGAGATCAAGCAACAAAGCCAGTCTGCTGTGGTCTGCGGGAATTGGAAAATTAACTTGGGCACAGCGATAGAAAAAAGACCTCCAAAATCTGAGGAATTTTTTGTTTTCTTTCCTTTTTTAGTTACTATAGATAATTCTTATGTTCCTGCCTCTTTTTTTTTTTTTTTTTTTTTTTTTTATAGTTTGAACCCATGGTGTTTGCATTAAGCTATACCCTGAATCTGTTCTGATTTTTTTACTTGGAGACAGGACCTGACTGAGTAGCCCAAGTTGGCCATGAACTCATAACTTACAATCCTCTTGCCTTTCAGAGTGCTGGGACTATAGAGAGCTGTTACCACACCCAGTTTGCTTTGTTTTTAAAGAAGCTTTAAGTGAATGTTCAAACTTTAGATTCTGCATTCTTTTTTGTGCTATTGGGAAAGATTGGGGCAGGGGCTGACTGAGGCTGCCTTAAGGGCGGCTCTCAGGCTCCATGGGGGGGGTTGAGGAATCGAACTGCAGTCCCAGTGCTTGAGAGACTTTGCCAAATCATTTGCTTTAACCAGCTGAGCTACCTTGTGTGCTACTGGGGATCAAACCCAGATGTTATGGTTTGTATCTTGTTTCCTCTCAAAGCCTCATGCAGTCACAGGCAGCTACTGAGTCTATGATTAATTCTTGATCCAATGCTGGGATTATGAGTGTGAGTACCACACTCGCCCTGGGGCAGATAATCTGCATCACAATGTGAGGGGAAAGAGGCCAGCTAGCTGCCTCAGCTGCTGCTCTTTCCTTTGTTCTTTGCTGTTTTCTGCTGCCAGGAGCTGCTGCCCTCTTCCACATGCTACTCTCTCTTGGAGCCAGCTGATTATAGACTGAAACTTCCACTAACTATGAGCTAAATAAACTTTTCCTTAATTTTGAGTGTCAGATAGTTTGTCCCAGCAGTGAGCAAAAAGTAATGAAGACACCAGGGTAAGAAGATTTAAAGAAAAAACAGTAAGGAAGCCCTTTCAAACCTTTACTATCTACTATCAACCAAAATCACATTCACCTGTGGTTTATCCAGTGAGGAATATTATAGTCATCACCCAGGCGAGAATCCCGGGGAGCATTCCGATTGTGTAGCTGCAAAGGAAAAAGCCAACATAGATAAGCTAGAAAACAAAGTAGGATGTGGAACTGTCCAATTTACTTTATGTTTAATTATTCTCTAACAATTCTTTAGGAAGCAAATCCAAAATCCAATTACCTTAAACAATGGGACAGCATGTAATGGTTGCTCTCCCATGCACACTAAGTCTACACCAATTCCTAAAAAAAAAAAAGACAAGGAAGAGTTGTGTGGCAAGGAACTAGTGAAAATAAATGTTCCAATCTATTAGTAATATTTAATTTGGTATGAGACAAAGCCAACTTAACATCCTATGATTTACAACCTCTCTAGTGCTGCTTATGCAGCAAAGAAGTAAATAGATGCATTTTGATTATTTTCTTGCTAGCAAGTCCCACCACATCTGCCACTATTCATTGTTTGACAATTAGTGTTGAGTGCCCTACAGGTCATAATTTGTGAAAAAAAGGACAACCAGAGTTCTATTATTCAACTTTCAAGGCCAGGAAGTAAAAGAACCTTATTATCTTAGTAAAACATAAAATAATACAAACCATTTAACAAGGCTGATGGTACACTGGTCCCTTGAAACAGTCCCCCCAGAAAAGGGTCTCTAGCCAGGAGTTATGATGCACACCTGACATCTCAGCATTCAGGAGGCTGAGGCGAGAGGACTGCTACCAGTTCAGGCTACAAAGCAAGCTCAAGGTCAGACTAAACTGCAAAGCTAAACCCTATCTCAGAATGACAAAAAAAAAGTTTAAAAGAACAAAGAAAGGGTCTCTTGTGTCAAATATGCTTGGAAATATAAAATATCAGATACTTTAGTGATTAGGAAGGTACATTAACATATTAAAAATTGATGAAAACCTGTAATTATGGAACATGCTTCGCTGTGGATGACCCAGCATTTCTCAAAACTATTTCAACCATGGAACTCTTTTGGTCACCTGACTTCTACTGACATCCCCAGATCTCCTGGTGGAGTTGTTCACAATCTAAGAGGTCAGTGAATCTCAGCGTCCTAAGGTCAAGTCAGACTATGAACAGAGAGAACCTGAACACACAAAGACAGAGTATACAGCAGGCAGTGTTACCGTTGTCTATCATCCGTTGCTTGGTCAAGATCATGAGTAGGCGGTCCACTTCAAAGACACCCACCCCAGGTGTGATCACCACAGACATCTGCCCAGTTCGGTCAAAGTTGCGGTTGATGTAGTGCTTGTCAAACACTTGGAACAAGACAAAAATTCCACTATCATGACATCACCACTTTGCAGAAACTAGGCACTGATAAGCACTTCTGTGTTTTCAGAGTTTTTTGTATATATTTTGATCACAACCAAGACATTTTCATCTAAATGAAAATAGCTAGTGGTGTACACACCTATCTTTTCTGTTCTACATTAACAAACGCTTGAATGGAGGACTGAGTCATTATCACCTTTCTCTTTCTCCCTCACTAATACTTTATAGTTGCCCTGTGCAGTCTTAAATGCTGTCATAAATTTAAATCATTCACCAGTGAGTCTACTGAAACTTCTAAGAATCAAATATTAACTTAAGAAATTATTTAAGAGAACCTAACAGAAATAGTGGATGACTTTGCAAAGTTAGTAAACTACTTCTGGTATCTGCAATTCTTACTATAGAAAATCAGTGACATTCAAACTTGATAAAAATAGCTGCTAATAAAATGCACAAGGCAGCCCAGTGTGGTGGTGCCCACCTGTAATCCCAGCACTCAGAAGGCTGAGCTAGAAGGATCACTGTGAATTCAAAGCCTACCTCGGCTACAAAGTGAGACCAAGGCCAGCCTAAACCACATAGTGAAACCATGTCTCAAAAAGGTGGGGAAAAACCCACAATGCTCTAGAACTCCCCACTCCCTAGTTACAGATGTATGGAAAGGTTATGTATACAAGTGAAGTAAAAGCACATCATCAGTTCCACCACTGACCAGTTCTGGGCTAACATACCTGGAGTTGAGCCCATGAGATTCTACTAACAAGCATAATTCTCAACAAAGAGCAAAGACAGGGTTGCTGAGGTCTAAATGTGGCACCAGGAACTTGCACTACTGTGTTTCTCAGAATCCCCAAGGTTCCTCAACAAGACATTCAGGCCTCTCCTAGCTGCCCCTGCATCACTTAACAATAAAATCACTAAGCCTCTATATCTTTAAGAATAAACTTCCCTTTTAGTTTAAGTTAATTCAAAAGTTTTTGTTATTGGCAAATAATACTATCCCAGCTATTATGTAAAAATATGGACAAAACTTAAAAAAAAACCAAGTAATACTATTAACAATGGTTCCTCCTAGAAGAGGACTCATGGACAGAGGGCTGAAAGGGGTCCTCTTTTATTTCATATAACTTTCTATACTTGAATTCTAGGAACATGAGTTACTTTTATAATTTTTAAAAGTAGTTTGTTGTTATTATCCATATTATTTAATTATACCTAGGGGCCCGGCGGGATGGCTCAGTGGTCTAAAGCCCCTGCTTGGGAAAGCTTAGGTGGC